>UPTC01000743.1:836-27864 GCA_900537255.1 Acanthocheilonema viteae | reverse complement strand
ATACTCTCAAAACGATACTCTCAAAAGTCCATCTATTGACACATACTTGTTATTTCTTCTATTAAAGTGAAAATTTCAGAATCGCTCCAGGAAAACATCGACTTCAATTCTCTTGTTTTCGAAAGGCAATAAAGATTTGATGACAATGGTTTGATAATTTGAGCGCACTGATTTCTGGTGAAAATTTTCTTTGACATCAAGTACCAATCAATTCGCTCTGAATTAATTTCATTTCCTATATGTTAATGCGCTTCACTTTCCTATGTTGCTTCCAAAACAAATGTACTATAATTAAACCAAGTTTTAAGCTTTAAGCAAAAAGATTTAGAGTTCGATTAGATTAAATTTAAAGTGTATGTGAAACATAAGTTTTTAATTCCATAACTTGCTAATTATAGAAAATGGTCACTGATATTGTTGTAAAATTCTTTCCACTTTTCTCTCAACCGCAAAACTTCAGCGAGTAACAAAAAATATTTTTTAAAAAAATTTCCCCTGAACTAATTACTTTCAACATTTGTGACTCAATAAAGTCAATTTGAATTGACTCTATAACAAACCCTGGCCACGAACATATTTTATAGGGCCAAATAAAAGCATGAACAATCGTCCCTGTTCTGCGACACTTTTCTGAGTTCGCAGAAGCGCAGAAAGCCAAAATCCTTGCTTTGATTCCGATTCTGTTAGTTGATCAATGAAGAAACCACGGAAACGTCGCCGTACCTCGAAATATTTCGTGTGTATGATCATGATAAAAATGACTCAATACTTTTTATGCAAGAATTTATATGGATTTGAAAATGTCCTTTCACTTTAGATAAATAAAACGATGACTGCTGTCAGCAACATGATAAATAGAAGAATAAGAAGCATAATTTACTTCTATTTCAAGTTGATAGTTCTTGCCAACTTTACCAGACATTACGGCAATAAGCAGTCGCGTTGAATCGGTGAAATGTATAACGGAATCTAAAAATTCGCTGCACGCCTGATAATCCCAGTTTGCACAGAACTGCAAATGGAGACGATAAAAAAATGTTCAAAAATTCTGAAAAAATTTTTGCAAACATTAAATACATTCAAATCATGACATATGATAAGATCATAAAATTCTTACTCCAGAAAAGCATTGCCCCCAAATTGTGTAATTGTTGTAGACTGATTTATTCTGAAAAATGAGAATCAGTGTGCAGTCATTTTCACTCAATTAATTTAAAATATTCTTAGCATTTAAAAAAATAAATAGACATTTGATAACAAAAGCGCACCTTCAAATAAAAGTGACTCATAAAAGTTCTTCTTCTTCGCGCAGGCCAAAAAACTGTACACATCTTCAACAAGTTTCCTAAAAATGAAGCCTTTCTCCTGAAGTTCATCTGACTGAGTATGTGTATTAACTAGCACCAATAACACTAACCTCATGAGGAAGGGTCAGGTAATCAAAGTAAAGTCTGAAGAAGAAAAACAGTAAAAAGTCCTCTAGAAACCGGAAGGATAGAGAAAATATAGTCAAGGAAGAACACAATTCTCGTTTCTGCTTTTTTTATTTCTTTTTTCTAAAAGAATAAAAGAAGCATAAACGAAAAATTAACTTCACTTCAACACTATCTGTACTTTCACTAATTGATTTATTTCATTAATTAATACAGTGTGTGATATTAAAGCTGAATGGTTCAAATGTAGAACTCTCTTAACAACTAGTAATTGTTAATTTTGGTCTTTTCAAAGGTAATATAATGTGAAACAGACATGCTGCAGTTCACAATCTAATGAATCGGTCTCTTCTATCAGTTATTACTAATCTTCTTTATGAAAAATTAAAAAAATACCCCAAGCGTAGCTGTTGCTTCGTGTCTTGTCCAATATGTCTTTATTTTTCAATACTTCACATGCAAATCTTTTTGACGCATTAATTAACACATACTTGTAAACTGCATTGTTAAGAGCGTGACATGTACGGCTGATATGATTTAATTCATACACTAAAATTTCAAATACAATGATATTTTTATTTGAGAACTAGCTGGATTTCATTATAACTTCATACAAATTCGAAACACGGCATACAGAAAAATTGTTGCATGAATATGAAAAATGTAGAATTTTTTTGGAAATTTAGTATAGGTGCATAAAATACAAAAAGATGAAATATCTCCCAGAGAAATTAAAAAGATTACCTGAAAGATAATTGAACACGAACTGGAATACTTTATCAGTTATAGATATGTGCGATCCAATATTATCATCGAATAAGAACATAACTCCTTGTTTTGACTCATAATCCAGCAATGTATTATTCTTCAACATCATGATTAAAATTTGAATTAATTTGGATTCTAATTTAGATATGATGTCAACTTTCACCTAGGATATACCGCACAAAGATGAATAAAACATGGGCAGAACATCAGAAATACTAGACACCACAACCTCTGTTCTTAAAGTTCATATGAATTGCTGCTTTTTGGTTTAATGAATCTTGCCGAAATCTTCCACGGCATGATTCGCAACCGAATATTGAAACGGAAAGACCTTATTCATTTATCTGAATTAATAATGTAATGCTGATACCGTCAGCTTATTATTAATGTCGAAGTTGATCCTGAATTGGAACATCTGGTCGTTTCTGCACATAATCTTAGAGAGATGAATTTTCAGCTTATTCCAACTTATATTTAGTGAAGTTCAAACAAATAATTATATTTTGTTAATTTAATAATTATATTAAAAGTGATTTTGCATTATTCATCGCGTAAAATTCGAGGAGATAATTACATACAGCAACAAAATAATTGCAGTTGCTGCCACATGCTTAGTTCTGATCTTCCAAGAAAGAAACAAACAATAATTTTCTATTTAGAAAAATGAGAAATGACGCAAATTATAACTTACACAGAGTGACATGATACGTCGGGAGCACCTATTCTGTCAACGGTAACTTCCGAATTATTGGAGATTTTTAGCTCCGTATTGGTTTCAGTCTACGTTGTTGCACACTCCTTACCTTGAAATTCCAACTACTAACAGTATCTGAGACACTAATGCTTACAATAGATGTAATAAAAGCAAGAAAAACTGATCGCAAATAATCCCAAAAATCCCATTAGTACATCTCACCTGACCTAAATAAAACATTCGGAGAAATGAGCCACACCACATCATGCATTACACCACGTGAATCGCATTTCTTATGCATATTTGCTAATATGCACGTAAATGGCGAAAATGCACGGACTATGTAGGGGAAGAAGATATTTGCGATATGATACAATAATCTGTCGAGTGAGTTGGAGGAAGGAGGGGGTGTTGGTGCTATAAGGATTGCGTGGGAAGGGGGGATAGTGTACGTGCAATTGTCCACTTTGTCCTGTGTAACAACCATAGTTAGCGATGATGAGAGTACAGTGTTTGTCAGTTCCGAGCAAATTGTATTTGATATTCAAAAAGCGGTAATTTTCCTGTTACTCAACAAAAATTTTTTTTCTGCACTGAATCGTTCCAATAATTGTTTGTAAAAGCAAATTGCATTTTTTAATTTTATTAACTGATTATTCTCTGTACTGTCTCAAATAATACTGCATATCAGTGGGAATTGAGAAATTATTGCATTTATAGAAGTGGCCAAGTTTTAGTATCACAACTCGGAAATTATTCAAATTCTTCTCCGCAACTAGTCGTTCCCATATTTTCAATAAGCCGGTCAAATTGTTGGCTTTTCCTGAAAAACAACAGATTGCCATGGATTTTAGAAAATTTTTGATAAATTGTTGTCCCTAGTCTCTGCAGTTGAAATGGATGCCAGCACTTATTTACTACTCGGACTGCCTGTTCTTCCATGGTTGATCAATTTCTTTCGACTGCAATTTTTTTCTCAAACTTTTTTTCTTCAAAAAAAATTTCTCAAACTCCTGGAACTCATGATTTGACAGCGTCAGTTTGCCTGTCTGTTGCAGCTGGTGCTGATATAGGTCGTATACAACAAAAGATGCAAAAAGCAAGATACACTTCTTACCACATTTGCAATTATATTAAAATTAGTGATCTCATCGAAGTATAAAGAGAATTTTATAGCAAATGGAAAGGAAGGAAACCATGAATTTCGATCAAGCTTTCATATATTCGAGCTCTTGATTTATCAGTCAATTTGAATAATTCATGAGTACTCACAAACGATTCCAAAATAGCAGGCTAAAAAGAATATAAAATGCTGGTATTGCTTTTCAATATTCAAAACGTGCGAGATTAAGTTTTGTTCAAAACCAGTTTTCTAAATTCTCTTATCATTCTTAGTCAGAAATAATATAAAAGTGAGAAAAACTATTCATAACACAGAGAAAAAAATAGAGAATACAGGTTCTTCACCAACCTCTTTACATTTGCGCGCCACATTACATATGAATTCAACGTCTTCTGTTGATATATTGTAGTCGTGTTTCTGAAGGATAAATGAATTCATAAAGGCCATTTCAAAACAAAAAAAAAAATGAATAAAATGATAAATTCGATTAGATTAGAGTAGGAATAAAATTCCAATAAGAAAAATACCCTTAGAAAGTCCACGAATTGTATATGAAATCCTTCAATGAGATACACGCAACCCAAAATACAGATTTGTTGCAGACGACTTTCTATATTTCCATTGATGATTTCTACTGCTTAAATAGAATTTATTATATGTAGCATAACTGATTATAATACATATTTTTCTATCAATTTTAAAGTCCGAGGCACTAGATAATTCCAAACTAGATAAAAAGTAAAGGCTTAGCACGTATAAAAGAAATCAAAAGCGTAGAAAAACGAGAGATTGAGAAAAAAATCATAAAATTGTGACCTTTGTGAAATAATTCGTCATTCTTTTTGAAAGCTGCCAGAAGCACAAGAAATGCTGCACCCGATAATGAGCCATGTTTTCCGTAATGAGAAAAATAATCGAATTCCTCAATCGCTTCCTTTACCCGATTCCTGTAATATTTCGATGTTTTCATTCGAAATTTCAATTGATAAAGAAGAGTTCTTATGATGATTAAAGAACAAGCTGAAGAATTCGAAAATATATTAAATGGAGGATCAGGAATGCATACCAGCTAAAGATTCTGATGTCATTTAAATATTAAAATACAACAGAAATCTGCAGTTACCTGATTTGAAAAAGCAAATTTCAAACTCAAACAAAAATAAAACACAATGGAGTATAAAAAGCATGAAATTATAAAAGGTAAAAGAAGAAAGAATGAATGCATGCAACCTTGTTAAATGGAGAAATTAGTAGAATGTAATAGTATAGGATGAGAAATATAATATAGAGTAATCTGCTTTCTAGATATTATTTAAAACATCGTCTAAGCTCAGGAGCTCAGCTTTTACATTTCTCGATCTAAAACGATTGCATTACATCTCGCATAACTAAGAGTATAAAAAACGAAGTGATTGAGGCATGTTAGTAATTTTAAGTTTACATAAATGTGTTGACAAAAGTGGACAATTCATAGAAATACCTTTAGGAACAGTGAGGCATTCCGATGGTACATCACTGAAACGCAGAACGAAAGTATGGAAATTCCTAGAGAAATTCATTGCGGTATAGGCCAAATGTATTTTTAAGACGTGTGACTAATTTTAACTTCTGTTATATGAGATTAATTTTAATTTCCACTAAATGCAGTTGGGAAAAAAATAAAAAGCTAATATTTGGAAATTATTATGATGCGATCAATTGGTTTTTTACAAGAAAAGAACTGAAATCCAAGAAAGCGAGGAAAAAACGACTTCGAGCACCTTCCCGAGATAATAAATTTCCTGACTTACTGTGCAAGCAGATCAATAATAATCACGATAAATTGAACTCTGAAAATTTATTCCTTGTATGAGTATTCTAATATGAGTATATCACTCAATACTCAATAAACTCTAGAGTTTGGATACTTGATGGAGCTAAAAATTCCTGTAAATTACAGAAGCTCTTGACAGCTCCTGAAAATAATATGAATTCAATGATAACATTATCGGAAATACATGAGGTATGTCTGCGATGTAGGGAAGTGTTCAGAATGGAAAAAACGCTGCTTCATATAGATCCACCTATTTATATTCTCGGTGATATACATGGTTATTCATTTACTTTCCTATCTTAATCTGAAATTTGTTTCATTCTCTACATATGAAGACAGAATTAACACAACACTGTTTTCTAGGATTTGGTGAAAATGATCTCAAAAATCGTATACCACCACGTAAAAGTTATTTATTCATAGGTGATTACGTGGATCGGGGATAATGGAGTCCTGAAACTGCTTCACTATTGATAGCGTACAAGGTATTCCAATCCAAATTACATGTATCAATAGGCATATCATTTGCAGATGTTATTTAATAACGAATACGAATTTCTAAAAATTTCTTCTTGACTTGAAATTACTAGTTTTGAATGGTACTTAGGTTCATTACCCGAAACACCTTTATATGTTACGTGGCAACCATGAGACATGCGATATGAACAGGTATATGGCTTATTTGAGGAATGACTACAACGATTTCCGGAAAAGAATAATAAAACTCAGTTCTGGACATTATATCAACATGTTCGCTATTCTTTTTAATAACTTTTTTTGACATATCTATTAAGACACATTTGAGAAACCTATTAGATAAATTAGCAAAATTCTTCGTGAAAAGTTGGCATCCAATGATTAAATTAAGAAAAAAGGACTAATACCTTCAAATTATGGCTTTTGACAATCAAATCAAAATCTGCGAGATCGGTAGATAACTAAACTTGCTGTATAGTTGAGCTAAATCTTACAGACACTTCATGAAAAAATCAAAGGAATAAAAAGTCAAGAAAAATTCAAGTCTTCAATTGTATGCCATTCGCAGCGCTGATTGGCGGAAGCATATTCGCAGCACATGGAAGAATTTTGGAAGATCTTCACTGGAATCAATTCAGACGAATATGCAGATCAACAGATGTTACTGATATTGGATTCGTTAATGATCTCATATGGGCTGATCCTGGTAAACTCCCCGGAAAATATATTCAAAATCCACAAGGTATCTCATAGATGCTATAGTATTTTCACTAAGGCTATTACTAGAACTGACATTATATGAACAGCGATAGATGTAGCTAACAATGAACATTTGGAAGATTAAGTGAAGTTATTTCACAAATACAGAATTGGTAATCTCGAGAGATAAAATAACAGTTGTAAATTATTTCTACAACATATTAAATAAAGGGATATTTAGCTTTTCGGAAAGCAAGCAACAGAAGAATTTCAACAAAAACTGGACACTGATCTTATCATTAGAGGTCATCAGGTAAATTTCATATTTCATTAAAGAGACTATTTATATGAATTTAAGTCTTTTTCAATGTGCTATTTATATTTTCATCGCTTCCATGAAAGGGAAATTAAGAATAAGGAAATAAAGATAGAAGAAAAGATGAGACAAATGGAGATGTAAAGGTCGCTTCCTTTACGTGTATTGTCCCATGTTGTTATTTCACCAAATTATGGAGTAACGGCTTGTGGATTAGTCCATTAAGGAAGTGTTCCTTACCAATTTTCATCATTATTATAATTATAAAAACGAGAGTTTGATGAAACAAATTCTTGTAATCATTTCACAGGGGCTCACGAATTCCCTCACGAAAAAAGTGCTTAACACTATTTTCTGCACCACATTACTGTTGATGAACTGGGCAACGGGGCAAGAATATTATATATTGCCGAATCTCTACACTGCACCACATATCAGGTCAGTGATATTCATTTCAAAATTCTCGCTCCAATTCAAATTTTGATTACGAATTTCAGATAGTTTCAGACACGGCTATCAATAATCATTCTTCATTCTCATAATTAAGGCTAGTGCTATTTGAGCAAGCCTGAGCGCACATACTGGTGCCACTTGCATGGTTCTTACTCACCAAAGCACCACTTTTGTATCTAACTGTTAAAATAAGTGAACAAGATATTTTTTTGAGAAATTAAACAATAAACAAGCAGTTAAATAATGCAAAAGTATAAATAAACACTAGAAGAGCCAAAGCGGAAAAATGGAAAGCCAAACACGATGAATTATTGAAAACGTCCGTATCTACGAACGACCGATAAAAAAAAAGCGCAAACAAAATTTATGGAGCCAAAAAAAAGGAAGAATTTGAAGAGTCAAATATTATGACTGATAATCAGAAATGTTTAATAAAGAACTAAATGGAAACAAGAAAAAGAGATAATGATTCATCGATGGATGAAAGGAATGAAGAGTATAATTGAAAAACGCAAGAAAAGTGAATTAAACAAAGGATCAGCTGCACATATCATATGTATATATGCAAGTTCTACATGTGTATTTAAGCCGATCATTTGTATTTAACACTGCATCATCAGAATATCAGTATAAGATATGAAACATTTAGAAAATCAGAATAATGAAACTTACTTCTTGAGTAAATCTTGTATGAAGATTCGTAAAACACAATCTTTCACTTTACAAAACTTCAAATCAATAAGACGACAGTAGAACTGATGAGCTAGTTTATATGCGTTTTCACTTATGTTATCGAAAATTCGATGTATAGCTCCTTCCACCTGTTTATCCATTATTGAGGCTTCTCCAGCTAATGTACAAAATTATTGCCAAATAATCATAACAGTAACTGATTATAAATCAAGAAATTATTAGCAATAAAATAAATACAAAGAAAAAAAGAATTAAAAAGCTTGATTTAAACAAAAAAATGACAAACCAAATCTTAATTCCGCACCATGGGACATATAATGCATTTCCAGAATTTTTTCGCCTTCTTCCCAGCCAAGATGAATTGTTGCAATTGATGCCATCTTGACAGCCATATAATCAGGCACTTTTCCTTTCGCGGTGCTGCAACAATTTTCAATAAAACACTTATGCACAAAGAACAGAACTGCGAATTATCAGTTCTGTTCCTTGTGCAACAAGGAGAATTACAAAAAACTTACAAATCATTAAAATGTTTTATGGCTCTTTGCGCCTCAAGTGCGGTAAACGAACGACTTCCTTTTGTAATATCATTGAATGTATTCAGCAGCACAGGCTGAAATTCATTATTGTATTGAAAATAAATATAAGCATTTGCAATGATCTTTATTTCCAAGAAAACGCTTGAAAAACTGGACGTTCACTGCACTAGGATAACAAAGGCATCACCTATGAATATATTTTGAAATAATTATTTGGTTTGGCGTAAAAAATATCTTGTAGACTTAACATACAGGTAAAGTGAGTGGTTATTTTAGGAGTTTTCGATCATCCATTATTTGATCGTTCGACAGTTGAAACTATAATTCCATAATTTAAAATTGCTCACATCAGGACTCCAATTGCGCTTTCTCCACCGAACACGAGTCATTTCACTTGGCCATGTTTGAGAACACAATGTTCTTTCGAAATGGACCGCAGAAATACAATATATATTTCTCAAAATCGAACATTGAAGTGGGAAAGAAAATTTTGAGATTTGATTGAATTTCACCAAATTTCGTGCCATTAAAGCAATTTTGATACCATTCCTTCCAAATAAAATCTAAATCGTCTCAAGGAATTCTAAAAAAATATGCATTGTTTTTCACTATTAGATTTTCAAAATCTAAAACCGTTCGTGGCAGTGCAAAATTTGACAATCACGCCCTCCAAACTAATAAATGATTCCTCGCGAACGAATAAAAAAAACTACTCCAAATGTCACAAGAAGCATTTTCTCTATTCCAAAGTTTAGATAACAAAACAATTTTTTATTCATTTAAATTTATAAATAAAAACAGCAAAAAAAGCATCTGAAGAATAAAAAAACTTACGGACAAAGCAACGACTTAAAAGGAATTACAACAACAAATTAGATTAAAAGATTTAAGAGCATGATTTCCTTTTCTAAGTATAATGATGCCATTAAGATATACATAATCTGAAAGAGACATTAGCAGACTCCAGCATATAAAATCCTCAGCATTGTCAACAATTATGATTTTCAGTTAGATAACTGATAGTAGAGAAGTTGAAAAACATTTTGTTTCGACTATTTAAAATCACGGAATTGACACATTATCATCATAAGTGACGTCAAAATTTTGTCCTTTCGATTTCAACAATAATGAATTCATTCCTGGAGTCAAACGTATACCAATATCTTTTAATCTCTCTTCAATTAAGTTAATAATCGCTTCATTTTTTCGCTTAACTGCAATATAAACACGTATGATTTATTCAATGACTTGGATAATATCCGAATGATGAACTATAATGCGCACTTCAGTCACAACGAGTTTAACTATAAAACATTTTACCCAAATTAGAATATAAAAATATATTACCATAGAAATTGACTATCTTGGATACAGCATTTTCCAAATCTCGTTGTTCCAGATTTTTTTTACGAATACATAATTCGAATAAATTAAGAATTACTTCCACCTGCAATATTTATTTTATTCGAAGAAAGATTTAATTAGAAAGTTGGCATGAAAAAATAAAGTTGAATTTCAAAAAAAAAAGCAAACCCGGCCTAGATCGATTTCCCGGTCAATATAATAATTAAGCTTCGCACCAGAAAGTCGGAAACTACTACTCTGAAAAATAATTCAGAGTAAGATGTTTAGATAAATTCATAAATCAAAATACTATGTCCTTTTGCGATTTCCACTTAAAAAAATGTAAAAATAGTTACAGCTATTTAGTGATAGTAAATCTACGATATGAAATAGTGAGATATTTCCTATATGTTCCGCTATAATCTAACAGCGCATCGAAATATTGTTTACCTGTACCAGTCGCACTGCATGCATTTTTTTATTATGCTCTAACAAAGCAACACAAAAGTCAGCCAAGGATGATTCCTTGCCATGATACGTTGCAATCAAATTAATTACTGGAAGAAATAGTTAAACGTCATTTAATAATTTTATTGGAATAGTAAAAAAGACAATGATAAAAATAAAGCAGAGACAAGTGAAACAGTCAAATATTTTCACAAAAAGAATAAAAAACTACCTTCAGAAATAATCGTTGTGTCATCCCTTTCGATTGCTGCACCCATCAAATCAAACTGACCATATACCGAATTTTTTTGAGCACTGATTATTTTTAACAAATCAAGAGCATGACTAAGATTACCTCTGCAAAAAAAATCACTTCTCAAGATTTGATCACACCATGTCTCTTGAAATTTCAATCTTTCTCACAAAAAGAAGGTATTCAAAGATATATCGGCATCTTCAATTAAAGAAAGCTGCACGTTTGCTTACATCAAATTGATATAAGCTTCGAAAAACTCACTTTTCAATTAATTCGTGGAATGCATTAACTCGTGTGTTATATAAAAGCTCCTGCTTAATATTTAAGTGCAGGCCCAGTATCTTACTCGTTTTGTCTAGGAACACCATTCGCACATGTGACGCATCCGATGAATCGTACTGCAGAAGCAAAGAAAGAAATAGTAACACAGGTACTTTACTCAGAATTGTTAATAACTCAATTGAAAAAAGATCGAGACAACCTATGAATAAACGAATATACTTGCTAGTTAAAAAACTAGCTGTTATTAACGACAGTTTCTGCAAGAGATTTGTTGCGATTATAAAAAGAAACAAGAAAATCTAACAGCAGTAAGAACGTGATAAGAAAGATCTTCATGAAGTTCGTTGAGTTTCAAAAGAACGGATTTGAATTGATCCATCATTTTTGAAAAATATAGTTTCTCAGCCAATAATAACCCTTTAGATGGAGATATATACTCTGGCCTATAAGCAACAAATTTTATTTCAGAATATCAAACACTTTACTGAACTGAGAGTAGATAAGGACTAATAAAAGCAAAATCAATATATAAAATTTCCTTGCGTTGTAATTAATTCAATAATGAAGAACAAAGTGACTGAACAGCTTGGAAATCCAAGTTTGGCCATTTCGATATTTGCATTAAACTTACGAAATGAGATCAAACCGAAGTGAACAAATTACCCCATAATCCAAATTTCTTTTGCCTTTTTCAAATCACCACAATCAAGCGCATTCTGCAATTCCATTTCCATGCGTTTTCGATTCGCACTTTCTGCTTTTCCTATAGGCTTTTGCCTAACACCACGGCCTGCTGAAATCTGCAATTCAAAAAGTTTATATCTCAATAGAAGCACAAAAATTGATTTAAAGTGAGTAAATTTTGAATGAAAAATGCCATTCTCAAATAAGTAAATCAACTGCCATGCAGCAAAATTAAAAAATTTTGATATACATCGAGAGAAAAGATTACCTTGTTTAATTTGCTTAATTTTTCATTCGTGCAATGTTTTCTTTGAACTTTTGTATCCAGAGGTGATCCCTAAAAATCCAAATTTTATGTGCTGTCGAACTTTGTTGAAAAAAAACCTACGCAATTTTAGTCTGAGAAACTGTAAAAATAAATGACTAAAAGAAAACACTGAAACTACGAATGTAGCTTTACCATTTCTGATAATGTATTTACAAATTGTTTCTTTGATGATTCACCATTCCAATCAAGAGTTTTTAAAAGATCTTCCTTGTCGCTTTTTCGAAGAACAATTCGTTTATCAGTAGACCATAATTCACACATCATTTTAACTTTATTCAAATCACCAGCAATGACGGCCGATTTGATTATTTGCATTCCTTTTTCATATTGACAATTATTATTTATACCGGGTACTAAAATAATTGAAGTTGCTAAAAATGAAACAGTTATCATTAAATGAAATTTAGCAGAGACTTACAAAACTACTGAAAAGCCGAAGAAAAAAATGGTAACGCAAAATGAACTTACGCGGAAAAAGCAGCCGCAAAAGACGGCAGACTGGAACAAGGCTTTTGTTCTTAACTGATGTATTGAGAATAAAATTTTTCACTTCTCGATATGGATATGTCTCTCCCGCCAAAGAATTCTTCAAAGTCCTTAAAATGAAGAAAAGAGAATGAAACATGACAAAAAATGAAATAATAACTAATGTGCACAATAACATATTAATCAATCTGCACTACTTACCCTTGTAATAATAGCTGAAGTTGATGCATTTGTTTTGTTGCCATTAGATGAGTAATAAGAATGTCAACCACAAAACACTGCAGCGAGCTCTCATTTTCAATTTTTTTCATCAACTGCGACAGAAAGTTCATATCTCAAATCAATAATTAATGCAGTTTATTACCGCAATTCATTACTATGCGCAAAATTACAACTTTAAAATGTCTTTTTAATGGATTTTGCAGAAGTCTTTAGTTGTTCAGAAGACATTCCTAAGATATTAGCGGGTTGGACAATCATAAGCTGTAATGAAATATTTTAAGTACCCAAATTAATTTTATCATGGAAAAAGAAGAAGACAATATATACTCCAAGTGCTGCTTGAATGCAAGTACTGAAAACTCAACAATAATAAATGAGCTGACTCAACAATAATAAATGAGGTATTACCTTTCAGAAGCGGTACAATAAACAACTCTTTCACATTCGTAAAATATTTCTCACCGCAAGATGTAATTCCAGTGCTCTGGAGGGAACGTGCAATCTCTAACAAATGCTCAACTTTCTTCTCTTTTGTATCAGCCTTCATCAACTGAAAAAAGTCGAAATTTGCAAAACGATGAGAAAAAACAATTCATTCAAACACAAGAATGTTAACTGAATACTGAAGTCCAAAATAATCACATTTGTAACTAACAGTTTCAATCATATATTCCAACAGAAAAATGAAAAAAGTTATAAATATATTAAAATTTATTAAGTCATAATGGTCGTTTCAATGACTTGTCATCAATCAGGAAAATTCTCCTATAAGTTACCAACTAAACTTCATTTTATATTGATGAACTGTATTAATACAGAATCATACTTATGCGTCAAATTAAAAATATGGCAACGATAGAATTAAATACTTCCGATTGAACTCTGCTCAATTTCTTTTTCCGATAAAAGTTACTTTAATAGCATTAGCACAATGTCTCTTAATTTTTAAGTAAAATTTCGATAATCACCTCATTGAAATGTCGTACTGCGATAGGAAGCTGTAAGTGGGGGCGATTTTGAAGTTCTACAAAATCATCGGTTCGCTTGTAAATTGCAAAAAGATCGTGGAAGTTCTTGGGATTATTTAAAGCTACGCTGTGTAAATAAATACGGAGTGGATGCCTGTAATTTAATTTTTTCAAATAAATTTTATTTGAAGAAATTACAAGTGAAAGTCAAAAAAAGCATTTACTTCAAAATATTGCATTTCTGGAAGACTGTGCACACTCTTACAGCTTCTGTAATCTTCTTATTTTGAATAGTCGATAAGAATTGCCTCGTTAGAATAGATCGAAATTTTGACCTTAAAGAAGAAAGGTAGAAGATGACAAATGATTTAATAGCTTCATATTACAATTGCTTCATTATTTATATCCATAATGACAACTTTAAAAATTTAAGAACTTGATACATACTAATCCAAAGTCAATATAATGAGATATGCACTTAATTACATGGTTTTTAATTTGATAGAAGATAACGAATAGACAAAAAAAAGCTGGTAAAACCAAATATGAAATACTAAATACATATCAAGTTTATTAAACTACCAATTAACAAACCATGGAATTGAGTGGTATATTTCATCTCTATTTTTTTTTTTTGACTTCAGAAATGTAAAGAACTAAATTCAACAAATAATCAGTGAATATTAGAAAAAAGCAAAATAAACAAACCGCTTTTCAATGTTTGGAATTAGATCAAGCAATATCGCGGCTGCTACAATATTCTGTTCTTCCTTACTTAAAAATCTGCGGATTTTACTGCAAATTATGGACTCATACTGCTTGTCCATACTTTTGGATAAGGGCGGTAAAATGCTTGTTAGCTAAAAATGAAACTAGTTAGAAATGAAAATTAAATTTAGTAAAAATTAAATAAAAAGTAAAAGCACGTCTGGTTCATGCTTTCTAGTGTTAAAAAACATTTTCAGAGCAATAACATGTGCATACCTTTATAATTGCGTCCAAGTTCCCTTTTCTGGCAAGAGAAAACAATAATTCATATATTGAAATCTGGTATTTCTCTATAAAAGTATTAACATTCGCAATCTTATCCAGGAACTGAAAAAACTCTGCGACTTATGAGTGAGATATCTTCAATATTGATTATTATGTCATAGAGATAAGTAAACTAAAAGATGCATAGAATTTATCTGCTTCTGACCTCTAAAACATTCACACCATCAAAGTGTTCGGCTTTCGCCAATGTATAAGCCATTTTCAAATTATCTGCCAATGGTATATTATTAAAAACATGCTGAAAATCAGGAAATATATTAAATACAAAGAAAAATGATATACTGAGATCCTTTTTAAGACAAAACCTTATTAAAAATTAGAAATAAAGACATGGGAAATGTTACTTTTCATGAAAAATGCTTACTTCAATAATTGACTTCGCCTTCTCATCCTGTCCTAAGCTCGCCAAACTATAAACTATAGATTCAAGTACCTCACTCGGCAGTTCTATTCCAATATATCTAACATGATTAATTATTTCACTGAAAATGAAATTGCAACTATACGTTAATAAACAATCTCGACACTAAGCAAATAAATGAGCTTTTCAAGACACAAAAAATTTCCTTGGAATATATAGGAACTTGCTTGTCAGCAAACCACCAAGAGTGAGATTATGGGAACTTTAAATTTTAAGAATCTTAAGCCACAAGATTCAATTGAATAAGTGTGAATAAATATGAGAGTTGTCAGGTGGTGTAAGTCGAAAGAAAGCTTATCCCATTAGTGCCCATCAGTTCATATAGCAAAAATCACAGTTAGCTCAATTGTAAACAATTTTCAAGGTGAAGCTAATATAACGAACGCAAGAAAAAAAGATCATTTAACAAACAAAATCACATTATTCTTTTTAAATCGGCCTTTCGCGCATAAATTCGCGAAAGCTGGCCATATGTTTGAGCGTCAGGAACAAGTCCATCTGACTCGAACTGCTTCAGTGTTTCTACTACACCAACGTCTACATGGTTATCAATCTGAGCAGCAAGCAAAGCATTTCGAGCAGCAGTGCCTAGCACAACACCTATAAACATATTGATTTCTCCCGAAAAGTTCTAAACAATAGTCAAGAAATTTTTAAATCTCAGAATCTTCCTTCACCTAAACTCAAATATTAGCGAATAAGCACGTAATTACATGGATGTCTTTTTGGAATTTTTNAACTCCTGATCCTCGATTTATATGAAATCCACACAAAANTGAGTAATGAAAAGTTCGAAAAAATTATAGAATAATCAAAAGTGTGGGCAGTAAAATTATAACATTTCGATAATTCTTAAAATTCGTTTTAAATTCAAATAGAATTTAATATAATAAAATTAATAAAGTTTTGGTAAACCAACCTCTCATTTTAAGTATATGAAGTAAACGACTAGCATATTCGTTCCTTTGTGCCGCGGATAACATTTGACATCGACATCCAGTAGCGCTTATAAGAATAGCAATTTCTGAATCAATCAATCCCTTGACATTACATTTAAGATCATTCAGCGTATTCAGTGCTTTCTCAAGATGCGCTTCTGTTACCAAGTGATTCCATTCAATACTGATAAATTAAAATTATGAATATCGGAAAATATATGATTTTTTTAATGAAGCAGAATGAGAAATATAAAAGAAAGTTTTTTTTTATTTTTTTAAAACATTTTTTACGAAAAACTCAGGATTTAATTTAACAATGCTGTCGGATGTCTAATTTAGCTGAGTGTTCAAAAGGTAGCCGCAGAAACATTTAATGAAACTTCAGCTTTCCTGAATGGATCGAAAAAGAGATAACGAAAGATACTGAAAAAATTTTTTTTCTCAGCAATCTTTCGAAAAAGTGAACTTATAAGCTCAATTATGATACCTGTCGATGACATCGTAAATGTCTTTCTGTTGGTCGACTTGCAAACGCTTGATATGTTTTTTGAAAAGGCTTAACTCCAAGTAACTCATTTGAGAATGATGCAACTTATCCAAAGAATTTAGTGGCCATTTTGAATCGTCAGATTCCTAAAGATATCTGGTAACACATTTTGCAAAAATTTAAATGTTGGTTTAAGTTGAAAATAAACATTATTAAAAAATCATACGCACCAATGAATTTGTAGTTAATATGGAAGGTCCCACTACTTCACTAATATTCTGGTTGATAGAAACGGTGGTCTGCTTTCTCATGCTTTCTGTAATTCTCTTCCTGCATAGCCTAAAAGAGAAGTGTTTTCAATGAGATGCGGTAAGAAACGACGTTACTCGGAGATAAAAGTAATGTTTATTACTTAGTCAGTAAAATACTCGACGTATTAAATAGGACTGCGAAAGGTATTTCGCAGCTCAAACAAAAATAAAGAGAAAAGCAAATACGATGTGGCGGCGCAGGCTCTTGCTGCTGTGAACATCGTTCAGGTTATATGTCGAGAATATTGTCAAACATTCGGAACTGAAAAAAAGCAAAATTAAACACTAAACATACTTACAACCAATAAATTATTTTCAGACCTTTGAAATAAAGAATTACTGCCCCCTCGGCAAGTTTCAATTCGGAAAATAAAAATAACTCAATACCGAAGTGCAACTTGTCAAATATAATACTTCATGTTGCAAATGATAAAACACATTTGAAAAAGAATACTATAATAAATCCCAGCTTATATACCTTTCCTTCGCCGTAAGTGAATACAATTACGAAATTTGCGAGTTTAAAATTCCGATGTTCACTACAACCGACAACAGTGTTGTGTCGAACTATTTGACTACAGAGATTAAAATACTAAATTTTTTTTTAATGAGTAGCACAGCCACTGCTTAAATAACCATGAATTAAAAAAAAGAACAAATAAAAATTGTTTATCTCCGAACCGTCATAAAACAATCAAAAAAGTAAAAAATGTAATGTTATTCAACAATAAATGAACTTCACTATGTTTATATATCCTCGCTATAATATTTTTTTTTACATGCTGTAACAAATGAGAAATAAGAAAACAACGATATCTATTCTATCACAGTGATATTGTGATAAATTATACAGAAACATTTCTACAACAAAAGAACATAGTAGCGATGCAAAACGTCTAATTTTTAACGGCTAAAAAGAAAACGCATAAATTCAGAATTTTATGAACTTTATTTTGAAATGGGTAGCATATAAGAGAAAATCAAGACAGCAAAATAAAACTCTAATAAAAAAGGTGCATAACTTACTTCTAAATACTGATAAAAATGCTAAGAACTAAAGTTAAAGTGACCTAAATTATGAAATTTTTATAAAGCACAAAGAGGCATTGAAACCTAACAATCTTTTATATATTTTCAAAAGCAACGAAGCTAAATAAGGCAACCGTCAGCATCGAACTTGAGATCAAGCAATGAAACGATCTGTGGCCTAGAAGTCTGACTATCATCGATGAGTGATGATCCAGTATCTGGTTGCAAAACATGAGTTGAATCAAACGAGGTACGTTGTTTTGCCCGATCAGTTGGCTCGCATTTCCTTAAAAATAATTATATAATTAGAAATCACCATCACTCCAGGTTATTCTGACTCAGTCTGCATTGAATTGGAAATAGTTTAAGTAAAAACCCGAAGTGAAATGCTCCATAATTCACATAAAAATAATATATTCATCAAATTTCAAATACAATAGGAAAAACAAAAAGAAAACAAATAAGGGAGACTACACTTTGACGATTGAGTCATTATCACGTTTGCTTTGCACTGCACCGTGTTTTGCTGTATTTTTCAGCGTTGGGAAGAGATCAGATCTTTTTATTAAAGCATTCTCCGCGGCATGCATTTGAGCTAATTGCATTGTATGTCCGCACCCTACTGCTAATCGTTTTTTTCTGAAATACAACTAACAATGATACATATCAAGTCTGCGTAATCCAAATTACTAGACTTATACAAAAGTAATGCCAAAAATATGTTGACTATAGTAGTGCTTATTTCGATTAACAAAAGTTCGAGCTCAAAATTCGAAACACCTCGAAAAAATATGAATTATTACAAGTACGGATAAATTTCTATATCGGAATCAACATTAATAGAGTTAAGAAAACTTAACAAGTCTAAATAAATAATGGAATTCAAAAAAAAGTGCAGCAACACTGTCAAATGCCTTTAAATAATAAAGGTAGCAGTGAATACAGGCCGCAATTTTTTGATTTGAGAAAACTAAAAAAATAGTTTCATAATAAGAAATTAAAAATCATCAGATTTATGAATATATCACTATACAGATGGAAATAAACTCCATGCCATTACCTGAAATAAACGGCAACCTTATATACTCTTGTATTAGTCGGACCTTCAACAGCTATTGTCCTATATTCCGGTATATCTGGCTCGCCACCATCCATTTGCCGTAGAGTTAAACAACATTGTTGCAACTGTGATTTCGGATCATTCCAGTGCTGGGCAATAATAAAAAACTGCAAATGATGACTGGTCAACCTCCATCTTTTTCATTACAAATACAAAATGAATAAAAATACCAATCACTGCTGTTTACAAATTATTTCAACACCTGCAGAAAAAAATTACCTAAAAAATAGACAAATAAATGACTATATTAGCTTCGTTTATAGTAAAACACATAAAGATGCATCAAAACATACTTTTAAACGAGGGAAGAAACAAATTCTACAGAAAACTTTGCAGTAGTCAAATCCACGATCAACGTAAAGAGCACCAAGAAATGCTAAATAGAAAATAATCAGTGACGGTACCCAAAAATTGTACTTTTCGGCTAACAAACAACAATGTCAGAAAAGGACCCAGCAACTGTACTTTTCGACTAACAAACAACAATATCAGAAAAGGAAATTCAAAAATTTTTGGACCCAGTCCCTCAAACACCGAATGAATATGAATACGTTATTCGGATAACGTTATTCAGCTGTTATATATTATTCATCAACAACTTCATAATAAATCAGCTTTACTTATGATCAATAGATCTACGTGATTCATTATATGTAGAGGACATACCTTCAACAAGATCCGCTTTGTCTTTCACTCTCAATACTGGTAGCCCACCTTTCTGCATAACTTTTGGTGTAACCAAATACTTCGTCATGCCAATATCATCGCAAATCACGGATTGTGTCTGGAAATCTCTTCTTGACAAATTGGATTAATGGCATTTGAGCATATAACCGTATTACTTATACGAGTGATATGCTCAAATTATTTAAGCTTCCAGAATGTTCTGAAATCCACCAGGAGAATTATGCTGTAGACGTATGTATGATAATATTAACTTTTATGATAACTACAATGAAACATATTGAATTCATGATTTTAAAATAGAAAAAACATGGTATAGATACAAACTTAACTAATAAATCAAGACAAGTGACTAACTCTTTTTCCCACAAAAAAGGCAAATTGTCAAAATCGTTTATGTACAAAAAAATTGAAAGCTCAGGACTACTGTTTGGAACTTACTCTGTTGCTAACCAAACAAGTGCGCAATATTGACAAATGACCTTCATGATGGTATGGAAAATGCTTATAAAGATAATCTGTTGTTATTAATTGCAGAACCGTATCCCCAAGAAATTCCAGACGTTGATTGTGTCCTCTAGAAGATTCCACAAAATTTACATGAATTCTAATTCACACTAATCAATGTTGCATGAAATCCAATTATGATATTTTTGAAAATATTGCATAAAAATATTTTAAAATATTTATATGAATTCTAATTCATACTGATCATTTTTGCACGAGATCCAACTTTGACTCTTTTAAAAATATTATGGAAGTGAAAGTACTCACAGAGTGAGGTTATTGAAGCCAATATTCCTTCTAGTGAAAGCTTTAGCAAGCACTCTTATATGTTTAAAAGTAACTCCGATACTTTTTTCCAATTCTGTCAGCAGCTGAAGCGCTGGTACATCATTTATCAAATGACGATCTCCATTTGGATTATCTCGCTGAAAATCAAAACTGATGTTTTGAAGACAGCAAAAATTCATGGAAATTGATGAAATTCTCTAAAAAAGAGAAAGACGTTGTCACTATTTTTTGAAACAATTCTTATTTTATTCTTACTCAAGGAAAATATTTTTTAAATTAATGTTTTGGCTTTAATTTTTTTTAAGAGACCAGTTCATTTTAAATCCAAAAGAATTCTTATATCACTACAAAAATCTTAACGCCGAACATTGACTCTGAAAACTTTTCTTTTGTAAGAATAAAATAAAAAAAATGACTATTTTCCAAAAGAAAATTTTCAAATTAAAAAATGAATCCGATATACCTTTAAGGGATGATCCTCCAAATTAAACCATGTAGAAAGCAATTCCTCCGAATCAGAAAACATAGCGCGACCAAAAATTCTTAAAAAATTCAATTAATTAAGGAAAACTACCAAGAAATTAGTGACAGTTGTAAAATATCTAATAAAGTGACGAACCTATCACATTCATCGATTCCAGCATCAAGATAAATTGCAGCCATCATTGCCTCAAAAGCATTTGCCATCGCATGCCTAAGATCAGATTCATGGCATAAATCGGGTCCATGCGCATACAACATGAACTCGTCCAGACCTATTTTCTAAAAAGTTTCTCTCAGAACTCAAACATACACTATGAACAGATAGCAACGAATCTGTGTTCAGCACCATACAAAGCATTACTGCTGCTTTTGAACATTCCGAAAATTCAAAAAAACCTTAGCGAGCACAGCAAGATTTTTATTTTGAACCATTGTCGAACGATAAGTGGCCAAACCACCTTCATCAAGATCACTGAACATATAAAATAAATGGATAGTGGTAATAAATTCAATAACAGCATCGCCCAAAAATTCCAGCCGTTCGTTATGATTCAATGGTGACTGTTCTGCTTTTCTTGAACCCAATTTTGACATGATTTCCATTAAAGTATGAAACCCTAAAATTAAAAGGACTCAATACAGCCTCCACAATGCATCCGTAACTCGATCTGTAGAATCATCAGTACAACAAAAAACACTGCGAAATTTTTAGCGATTTTCAAAATACAAATACCTCGCTTTTTAGCACTTAACTGCTGCTGTACCAAACGATCATGTACTCGCTGCTTGGAAGAACGCACACCACAATTGTTAAGAGTATTACGAGCATGATCACTATTAGTACCATAATTAGTACGATATGATGGATGGGTCAATGCTAGCTCCAAAAGTGAACGGTTCTGCAAGCTAAATTGAGATATTTTTTCTCTTTGTTTGCATTAAAGTGACTATTATTAGAGAAAACAAGTAGTACAATTCGAATCATCATTATTCAAGCAAAAATAAAAAAAAATGAAAAACCTTAAAAACATAGCAAATGCGTTCTTGTTCGTATACTTCTAGAGACCATTGAAAACGCACATGCGCACAGGCAAGAATTAGGAGTAAACCATGCTGAAAACATTACAACCTGAATACTTTAACAAATACAGACTTAGTTAAATACTGCAAACATACCTGTACAATATCAGGAAATAGTCCTGTACTATAGAAATCGCGAGATGATACCGACATAACAAAATCACGTTTCAGCTGACTGAAAAGTAAAAAAAATAAAAAAGCTTTCAAAGTGTACAAAAAATAAAATAAGTGTACATAAATCATAAAACTAAAAAAATGATAAAAATTGTTCCTAATATCATTTTCACTCATTTGAATTAATTTAAACTGCAAAAATTGAAAGTAAACATGCTGAAAACAATATGCCTGAATATTTCAAAAATGTCGAACCAATTCAAACAACTAGCAGCTAAGAATACTCAAAAGAAAGAAAAGAAGCAGAAGAGTAAACTACCTGTCATTACGCAATGCTTTTAATTGTGAAGCTTTTTGCGCAAGCTTTCCTCGCTCCTCCGCACTTACACGTGGCTTCATTGCAAGAATTTTGCGCATCCGCAAGTATTCTTTCGACATTTTTTGATACCTGAAATAGCTAAGTTCATACAAATTGTGTAAGATTTCTATTCAAAAAATTTGAATTCCGGATTAACTGGAGAACATTGACCATCGAGAAATCACTTACTCTGTATTCGAATTGTAAGTATGAGAAGAAGGCCTCACACCAAAGTGAGTAATCAACGGAAAGAGATTATCCGAATTGTTGGGCAAAAAATCGGGCCTATCAATAAGATCTACTCGGATTGTTGATGGCCTCTGAAAGAAAGTAATTCGAACATAAAATGATTTTAGGAAAAATTATAAATTTTATGCCATTTGTGGACAATTGATTTACCTTATTTGCATTCATAACCAAAGAACCACGCATGTTTTCAGCAAATTCGCGAAAAGCATCAACATTTTGTTTAAGAACCTGAGCTTCTGATTCTGTTACGAGACGATGATAGCTTTCAATCAAGTAAGACATTACGACAGACATTGGTAATATCTCCTTCCCACCACCTGGAAAATATCATATCAAAATTATTGTTGCAAAAATTGCACAGAGAAATTTCAAACAGACGAGCCTTAAATAAATAGCGATAAAAAAATGCAAGAAAGGAAGAAGCAATGACCTGGAAGGTTACAAACAAATCTCGGCATACAGTGGTAGTATGGACAACCATCAGTATTATCAAGAGGATATTTTTTCAAATCATACATTTCCATAATATCGGTAAACAAATAATGATGGAATAATTCCAGATCTTCTATTGTAAAATTCTGTAAAACTTTCGAAAAATAGAAAACTCGATGAAAGAAGTTCAGATCCCTTTAGTACTTTTTTTTTTATTTCAATAAAATATCAGCTTCAAATTTTGCGCAGAATTCTCCATAGAAACCACTTAAAAAATCAAAATCATTGGAGGGATGAAAATATAGGTGAAAAATAGATAGATTCAGGCATAAAATATATCAACAAAAAATAACCGTTGGAATATTTTCTTCCATAAATTTGATATTATAATCACTTGTCCATTTTGACAACGGTGACTGGGGAAAATTCGATGGAAGTGACTTATGAAAAAATACAGAAAACCCTTCCAGCTCATAACTTTTATCACAGTAGTTGATTTTTGTTGAACGGCGTACAAGAGTGTTTGGATTAGGTTCAGTATAAAGTATATAGTGCCATAAACGATGCGAATTGCTAAAAAATAAATAACTTTTAAATGCAGTCACTATTAAGCATTTCAACGATATCAAATTCCACTCCTGTCTACAGCTAGCAAGATTCTTTTTATACTCGAAAAATTTATACGCAAAAAAAAGTGGACAATCAAAAAGACCTAGAGTTCAGGTCGCATTTCTCAATGACAGTCTCTCCAGCATATTTATTATGTCGTAAGCCAGATTTTTTAGCTGCCCACGAACAGCGACACTCCGGCCCATCGTTCATCTGACCAACTTCATTGAAGCAAACATCACTGTGTAGAACAGCTGGATGGTTACGTTTTCTAAAGACCTGCAATGAATATTGCTGCTCTCAAGCAACAAATATTCTCAATGTTTACAGAAAATTTATAAAAGCTATAAACAAATTAACCTCTCGTTTAGCAACAGTGCTATGTTTTTTGGATTCACTCATTTTAACACGAATAATTTTGTCTTTATTATCAGTCTGTTGTTCGTCGACAGATACACTGCCACTCCTTTCATCACTATCATCGATGCACTCATCAGAATCACAACTTTCTGATTCAGTTTCAGTATCCGAATGATGACCACCTAAAGTGCAATAAGATTCTCTTTATATTCTTTTCTCTGAAAAATTTTAGGAGCAAATATCCTATCCAATAAACTCATAACAACTCAAAATCTTTTTTCCCGTGCTTTTTATAAAAGAAAATTAAAACAGTATAACAAGCGCATTTTACATTTGCAGTTATCATGAAATGCAAGAATATCAGGAGGGTCGCATTTTGGTTGATCTTCCTTTTCCTTCGCGATTTTTTCTATAATCTCTTTTCTGAATCTATTATGCAGCTTTTTTAATTCTTCTGTTGCATAGCTATTACCAATATCGTTCTGTAAACGTGAAGTTAGAAGCAATGCAGCAAACAGTTCATAAAAGCAATTTTTGTAAAAAAAAAATTGGAAAAAGCAAGGTTTTTAACAGAATTACAATAAAAGTGAAGCAACTACATACAATGTAATAAAATTTGTCGTCAGGAATGCTCTGCGAATGGAACCCACTCATTGCGACCGTCTGTTCAATCTGGTCAATTTCTTCATCAGTGTCGCTTAATATTGTGTCAACAAAGTCTTCTTTTGTTAGCTTCTGCCACCGAGGGACATCCTTATCTAGACAATTTTGAAGCACATAAATTATGACATAAATAATTATAAGAAACATTTCATTATTTTTGGCACTTAATATTTACTTCATACATTTATTTTTATCATAATTATTCCAATTTATTCTATATTCATTTACTGCAATATTATGATCTAAATTCCCTAATATTCCCTTTAACTTCTCTCAATCAAAAAATTAACAAGAATGATAAAGATTACTTTGCTCAGATTCACTTTCACCGCTACTAAACTGTTCACGCTTTCGTTTTCTATGTCGTCTCTTTGTAGTGTTACAATTATCACTCTTCTGTTCTCCATGCTTTTCTTCATTACCAACACAGCTAAAAACAAAAAATCTAAATAAAATTCTGTAATTCTTTTCCAAAAATAAATCATAAGAGAGGATTTTCATCAAAATATCAAAAATCTAGAACCTAATGATGTAACCATTTACCTACTTGAAATCATCATCGCTGACATTTACTGATTCCACGGTGGATATCCTACTATCCGACACTGACGTACAAATAGTACCATCAGATGCCCCAACTTCTCGTGCGTATAAATTCTAAAAAACTAGTTAACTGAGATAAAAAATAATTAAACGGCTTTTCGGGTATGAATTCATGACAGCAGCAGTGAAACAAAATGCATAAGGATTCTCAGAGATTTGTGGCGTTAAAACTAATAAAAATAACCTGCTTTGCAGTGGAACGAGAGATATCTCTCAGACTGGGTAATGATCGGCTGTTCTTATTTCCTGGTGGTCTTACAAACTGCGATCTATCGACTGCTGATGCTGATGACCATTGGTGTCTTTCTAAGTAACTTCATACTCATTACAATATTTTCAATGAGTTCTTAACTATGATCACACATTAAAAGAAAATAAATTGCTTAGTCTTATATGTTCACTACTTACCCATATCAGAAAACAGAGGTCTTGGACAACCAATAGCATTTCGACGTATTCGGTAGTGAACATCCGATATCTAAAAATATTTCCATAGAATTACATAAAACTGAAAGTTTTTTTCAAAAATAAAAAAGATTTATTTCGAAAAAAATCCCAAAAAACGTACGTGTTCTGCTGAGTTAGCAAGGGGAAGCAATGGCCTCAATGTAAACAAATTAGCTGATGTGGTGTGTGAAACAATTAGTGGAGGAATTGTTGGTTGGCCGCCTGTCGTAGGCAGCATATTAAGTGTGCCTGAAATGACTTTTTAGACCAACAATTTCAGAGGTATCACTTATATCTCCGTAAATTTTAAAAGTTTTGTTTGAGTAACCAGCAAATAGCTGGACTTGAAAGATCCTTATTTTTTCCATGGTATTTACTTCTACAAACGCCAACAGTTATGAAATACTTTAATACCCTGATATATATGAGTACTAAAATATGAAATGAAATCTATCAAACTAAATTGTCTCCTGTCAGATAGCGATCGTTATTATTATATAAAGCAAAACTTCAAAATGTGAATAGAAGATAGAGATAAAAGCTTGGATCCTTTAAGCTCAAACAGTAGTATACAAAAAACGATGAGATTCAGTTATTCTGGTGAGTCTTGAAATATATTCCATAAGACAAGGGCGGAAATTTGCCCACTAATATTTAAATGTACCTAGAAAAGAGCCTATTCTTTGCATTTAAAACATCGATTTCCATCAATTTTGTTGAGCAAAATCTAACTCTAAATTCCTAAGGTTCATTGACCCTTCCAAAAT
>UPTC01000742.1:0-27882 GCA_900537255.1 Acanthocheilonema viteae | reverse complement strand
CTTTCAAAAACGTGTAGGCCATCCCACCACCAATGATCATTTCATTAACCTATTTAAACAAGATAAAGATGATTGGTTTTTCATACAGAAAAAAAGTAGTGCATTTTAAGAGATTAAATCTGTATGATATAGCTTTTCCTACAGATTTAATCTCTTAAAATGCATTACTTCTTTTCAGCATGATTAGAAAGACAAAATAAATGATCCTTTTTTTTTCGAATAAAGTCGATAATATTTTAGTGAAAATCAAATGAAAATTTAGCCCGATGACAGAGTATCTATTCGAGCAATTAAAAAGTACAAAACTTCATTCAATTGTTACTTTATTTAGAAGCACCTTACATAAGTAATTTGTATCAAGAGAAGTATTTCAATATTACTTTATCTAAAAGACTGTAATTTCTATCAAGAAAAGTATTTCAATATTACTTTATCTAAAAGATTGCGAATAAGTTGAATCTTGTCTGCCACTTTAGCACCACCCAAAATTGCCAGAAATGGTGGGACAGGATTATCTAGAGCTTTTGCAAAATAGTCCAACTCTTTTTTCATCAGAAAACCTGTGGCACGTTTGTCCAATTTGATACCAACCATGGAGCTGAAAATAATCGCAGTGATTACAACAGAAATATTTAAGTATGGAGAAATGAGTAACACATTTAACAACCACACTTTTTATCAAACTTTTTTTTAGCAAAAGTACTTGTAGTCCTTAGATGACATTATAAACTTTTAAATCGAATTAGATTTTATCACAAACATAATAAAATCTAACTCGATTTAAAACACTATAAAACAATGTTTGATGGGAAATAAAGCCAGTGGAGAGCCTAAAACAACATCATGTATCTCTTCTTAACAGCAAATATTTGGTAGACAACAGTTGTATCAGTGATGAGAAAAGATAAATTTCTGAACATTATTATTCCGTATGTATATAACAAAGTAAAGCAATATTTACCTGTGCGCACGATGTGCAGTACCAAATGCATCATTCACATAAACATCGCCATGTTTTGTCAGAGATGCACGAAACTTGTCGATATCAGCTTGTGATGCCTTGACCTAAAATTAAATAAAATGAAAAAAAAATCACAACTTATTAAATATGCAAAATTATTGCAACATCAATTCAATTATTGTCAAGAATAATATTTATTCAACCAATTTCAACACATCCACACAATCAATTCATGATCATGCATTTCGTCGCTAACTTATTCAACTCTAGATTAAACAATAGAGAGATTTGATATATTGAACCAAATAATTCATTTAAAAAAATCGGAACAATAGAATATTCACTTTTCTCAGATAAGTTCATTTCAAATAATCATACCTTTTCGCCTTGCTCATTTACACCTTTTCCTTCTTCTTCCAAATAAAATCGGAGATTTTCAAGCAAAATAACACTGCCGGGAGCAGGATCAGCTGTGGCTTTTTCAGCTTCTGGTCCAACACAATCATGCACAAATGTGACATTCCTATATCAAAATTACTATTCGAAAAATTTGGGAATATCAGAACTACTATTCGAAAAATTGGTTTTTTATTTTCTGGATAAAGAAAAGCAATAACACATAACACACAAATATGTGGACTGCCCTTTTCTTCTCTAAATAAATTACTGAAGTAAATTTTGAAACAACTATATCATTGCTTACTTGCCGAGAGCGTTTTTCAGTTCCGCTACAACCGGTTCCAATGTGAATTCCATTTTTTTCATCCCATCCGGACGTCCCAAATGTGACATCAGTATAACAGCTTTTGCACCATTATCTAGTGCGTACTGCAATAGTATAATGCCAGTGAAATTTAACAAATTCGTAACAGTTCTGTGTGCATGAACTGTTTTTTTCTGCTTGAAACCAAATTTCACTCATAAACATCTCTGTGGAAAATAAGGCAAAGAAAATATGGATATATTGATAGATAAATGTTGATGGATATTATCAGAAAAAGTCAATTTTAATAATCAAAAAATCATATTAAACTTACCTTAATAGTTGGTACTGCAGCCGTAATACGTTGGTTGTTTGTAATCTTGCCATCTTTAAGCGGCACATTAAAATCGACTCGAATCAGGACCCTTTTATTCTTTACATCCACTTTATCGATCGATAATTTATTCAGAGTCATTTTCTTCTGTATTCCACGTAAAAATGTTCGGAGGATAATGCTCGAGATTCTAGACATAAATTTACAGTTAGATTAGCAAGCATTAAAACGAAATTTGTTTTTGTAATACGGCATGAAAATATCAAATGATTATTGACTGGTACTTATTAGAATACACTCTGTATGTTATAAACTTTTACATGTAATCAAATTTTTTAGAAATCAGATATTCATTCAAAGAAGCGGAAAGAGAAAATCTTGTCAATAAAAACCTTATGAAGTCAAGAACAAAACCGGCGAGACAATTTTACGTCTTATCGTCAATGTCCATTCTTTATTCATTTTACGTCTAAGATTTTGGTCAGTTTTCGGTTAAAATTACGGCAAGCTACATGCCACTTACGTCATTTGTTACTTGCAATCACAATATGTGCACTTTGACAATGGCATAAAACAGGTTTTGAATGAAGTAATAGACTAATAAGCAAGTAACCAGCAGTTTCGGAAACAGATTACAGCAAAAATCCCTCGCTTATTTGGTAGATATCTTGAAGTTAACATCAACTTAAAGCTATATTAAAGAAAGAGAAACGTAATCTCACGTATTATAGAAGTGCATGTAATGAAAAGATGAATAACGAAGGAATAAGAAATATACGTAGCAGAGAGATGTGTTTGACAAAGGTTATGCATAGCAGCGGAGTACACGTAAAGACAGTACAGGGAAGGGACACCAAAATGAACTTCAGTAAACTGAATCACTTTTTCTTTCCCCATTGTACATTTTTATAAGTTGAAATTTCCAATTAACCATATCGAAAGGAACAACAAACGAAATGAGGAAATACCACTTGCGAACGGGAAAGAACGCCAAGCAACGGAACGTACAAACAAATGTGTTTTGCGCCTCAACCGGTCGATTTTAAAGCTCCTTTCTATGTATGCCTGTATATGTTTGTATGTCTGCATGTGTTCTTCCCTCGCCCTCTCTCTCCATACATGCTATGTCTGTTTTATATATTCCGGAACAGTAACATAACTCATATCCCGCGATTCATTATTTCCGCGAATTTAGGAAATGCAATCACGGATGTACTGTAACGATGTTCTTCCTACAGTGGTATGTATTGTATATCCAATATCAGCGTAATGTGACCGTCACGAAAACATGATAACTGCTGAAATTTACGAAGTGATGACCTCGAAAAGGACAAATACGATAGCAATTTTGATTTTAGCATTTACGGTTTTGCCTACCTATGTAACAAATATACTCAATCTAAGGTACATATGACAAGCCATCATCCTGTCTTGTTCTCGAATGACCTCGCGAACTTCCTTTAACTTAGAGACGTGAGATGGAATGAAGACTGAATAACTCCCGTTACCGAATAAGCTCATATTAAGTTAAGCTGTTTATTTTTTATTTCTATATAGAACCTAGTTATTTTAAGATGAAAAAAAATGAAGCTATTCATTTTACCATTTTAACTACTTGAAGGCAGAAGGAAGAAACTATAAACATACAGGTAACCAGTCATCTCCACTTATCAGTATACCATATTTTGGAATGTTGAAAACATGGTATTGAAAGTAGCACCTTACGGGAATATACATGTGCACTTGAAATGATACAAATGGAACAGGGAAGTATTTGGAATCTTGAAACTGTAATCCTATCTAGCCATCTATTTCGACCTAATTGTATTTGTGGTCAGAATCTCATGAAATATTATCTAGTATATCTACTGTAAACGAAAGAGGACAATAACACGGAAAACTAGCCAATTTTATTTTAAAGATGTTTTTCTTAAGAAAAAATACAAAATGTTTCGTTACTGCAATCGCGACAAATCACCGGATTAGGTCTGCTGACTTACTTTCTTTTCTTTCCAAAACATCGAACAACGTATTCAGCAATATCATATCATGAAATGCTAAACCAATCATTTCTCCTATATAAGTTGTATGTCTCATAAATTACTCGAAAGTTTTTTCTTTATTTAAAGCAGAACCTTCGGAAGAGGTTGTGCCATACAACAATACAGAAAATTTTGTTACGCATGATGGAAAAATGATTGTGAAAAATACTGCATCAATGAATAAAATAGAGCTACTCCACAAATAAATGCTATCAAAAATAAATAACGATAGAAGCTAAGTTTAGCCATGAAGAAGGCAATTCTACTATTAAAAAATAAAAAGAATTTCAATGGTAAAATAAAAATTGATATTAACAAATGGTGAAGGAAAAGAGAAAGTAGTAAAAATTTAATCCAACATCAAAGAAATTCCAAAAATGGTCATATTGTAAGCTCAGTAGAGATTTTTATATCGTATTTTCGCGAACGATATTGAAACTTCGGCAGTGATTACATTTCATGGGCAATTATGCCCATCTTCACCACTTGTGAAACTTATCAATTAATATCAACATGCGACTGACAATAAAAGTTTTTACAATTAAAACGAAAATTATGCCAGTAAGGTTCATGTGCTTTCACCCTCCACCTCCGGTACCACCATAGCTTCCGTCCGGTATGTAGAATCGTGCTTAGCCAATATTCTTAACAGCGGTCTCATTTTCATCCACCACTGATGTTTCGGTACACGATGTTCGAAATCAGTTTCCAATGATAAATCTTCCACTGGTGTGAATACCGTTCGACGACCCTGAAAACAAATGGTATTTGTAAATACAAGCTATTATCACCACAAATATTAGATTCTCATTCAAATCTTACGTGGTGAAGATCTTATCTATTTAATCAGATGTTCTTACCAGTCAGTTACTTAGCAGTTATGAAATTAAACAATGAAATAAGTGTTTGGTTACCATCAGTCCTAACAGTGTGGCACTATCCGGAGAAATCGCATTTACAATACTGGTTTTCGGATCAATATATTTCAGTATTTGCGACATAATGAACTCTAAAGCACGGGCTGCTAGTTTTGTTCCCATATTACGATCGAATGGTGTTGGGTTACCACCTTGTTGAGCATGTCCTAATACATTAGTTCTGAAAATAGAATCCAAAATATTAAAGAATGATTTTTTGATTTCACTTATTTTGAAGACAAAAATAGAGCCACACTAACTGTGCTGGTAACAACATTCACATTTCGGGAGAAATTCCAAGTTTTCTAGAGATGGAAATTATAAGGAAGATTGAAGAAGGTAACCTTGTAGAAAACGCCCCATTTCCTTCTTCAGCAAACAACTGATTCACAAACTCTGTAGTATAATTTTTGTTAGCGCATTCGTTACGTACAATTAAGTAACGCTGCACACCAGTACGCATTTTACGACTGATAACCTGAAACAATGGAATTTTCCAATAAAATTAACCTTTTACAATATTAAAATTACACGACTCCTGAAAGCATCCTGCGATAAAAGTTCAAGTCGTCTATGAGATCACAAATGTTAATGTCATGTATTTTAAAAGCACTAAAATTCAGAGCAAAATCAAAGCACTAGTCTCTGTCATCGAGGTGTGATATAATTTGAAAAACTATTTCAAACTTGCAATCTCCATTTACACCGCATGGTCCGCAAATGATTTCATAAACTGTCGGTAGTTTGATTTCTTTACTGAATCTTTTTAGTTCTTTCAAGTTTCACGACACATGTCCTGATGTTTCTGTTTCTTGACATTTAGCAATTTTCTTCTAGGTCGTATCAGTTGAAATCTGATCAATCTTACCTTTACATCATCCATAATATCAGAGACATTAAATCGTTCTTCGAAGATATAAGCATTATCGGCTCCAGACGCCAAAGCCGAAATGGTTGCCAAATAACCACAATATCCACCCATTGTTTCGACAATAAAGACTCGTTTCTTAGTACCAGTAGCTGATAGCTTGATTTTATCAATCATTTCGCAAATTTCGTTAACAGCTGTATCTGAACCAAGTGAAAGTGACGTTCCCGGAACATTATTGCTAATTGTGCATGGGATAACACACATAGGTATTCGTAGTGATGGATGTTTATCACGCGCACGTGAAAGAAGTAAACAGGAATGGAATGCCTGGAAAACAATTTCTTACTAATTTCTGATACTCATGAATAATGCAATATGATTCAAGAGTATACTTCGAAGCAAAGATTTCAAAGGCAGATAGCAACAGAAAAAGTAAATAAATATTACTTTTCATGATAATTCAAAGATCACCATTACCAATTAAATCTTGTAGACTGCTGCAGAAGCTTAGCATCTAAAGAATAAATTCAAAACCAACGGAAAGAAAAAAAAACCATTATTAGCAGTTTCTTACGTTAGTATTTAGCCGTATTCATCGTAGAATCATGCTACTAATGCTATTAGTAGAACTCACATTAACAGAAGGTAAGCTTTGTTATTAAACATTAGATTATTTTCTAGAGCAGAAATGCGAAAACTTAGCCATATTTACTATGAATCCTTACCTCGAATCCCCCCACAAGTAATAATCCATGAAAATTGTACTTTTCAAACGCATCAGCAACTTTATCCATAATCTTGTCGGGTAACTGCTTTTGTGTTCCAAGAAATGAGCCACCGTACATTACCCAGTTACTGACATCACCCCAAGCCATGCTCTGAAGCAATTTTTTTATAAAGAACAATCAGTAAACAAAGTTGCAAAATAAATTGATCACAACACCTATCTTTCTTTTCTTCCACTTCTCCATAAACCTTCAATCTTCTAAGATCGATATGCAATCATCTATTTGCTTACCTGCACCTCTCCCCGGCAAAGCCCTTCAAACGAATTCTTTATGCCATAAACATTGCATCCATGATAAAGAGCCATACGAACATACGAACGCACTACTGCATTCATCCCTGCAAATAAAAATGAAAAACTTTTTCTCTAAGCAAAACATTTATGAATAGTTATGGCACGCAAGAAAATGAAGAGATACTAAGGTATCACTTTTAGAAAAAACAATTAATTACCTTAAATTTATTTTCCTCTTCTCCATTAAGCAAAAAAAACTAACCACCAGCAGGTGCACCAACATTAATTACAGCAACGTTGTAATTAGGTACATTTTGATCAACTTTTTTCGGCTCCACTTTTGTAAGCAAACGGTAAGTTTCAAGATTTCGCTGGAAACTTCGACCTCTTAATTTCACAGCTGTTTCCCAGTCACGTTTGTCCATTGCCTTTTTTACCTGAAAAATTTCCGACTGCTCCATTCAATTTGAAACAAAAAGGTTAATCTATCAACACTTCAGAACTAATTGAACTCTTCATGTTTCCAGCATAATTTGTTTTTCGCTCATGTAGATATAAGTCAGTTGCATCATCCGGTTTTCTAAAAAGATAGCAAAAATTACCGCTAGTGTACGTTGAACACATTGCATGAGTGGAACGCGTACAATCACATTACCATCAATCGAAACAACACAAGGCTCCGACTGCGGTGTCATTTCCATCAAAGCAAGTACCGCTTCTGCACCCATACGACATCCAAGCAATCGGTCAAACGCTGATGGATTACCACCACGTTGTACATGACCCAAGACGGTCACACGTGTATCGTAATGCAAAGTTTCTTTGACTACCGCACGAACCTAAACGACAGCAATTCATAACTGTTCTATAAAGAAATAATTTTTAAAAAAAATTATGGTGAAATATATACCGATTCAGCAGTAATACATTTTCCTTCCCTATCCAATGCGCCTTCCGCAACAATTACAATATTTAAACGTGACCCCGCTTCACGCATCATTTGCAATTTTCGGCATAATACTGCTGGCCAATCCGTTGGTACTGGCCATTCCGGTATGAAACAGAAATCTGCTTCAGAAGCCAATGCAGCAACCAGCGCCAAGTAACCACAATGACGCCCCATCACCTAAACTTGCAATAATAAAGTCTTTTCGGGTTCATCATTATTTTCCCCGTCATGTTAATAGAACTATAACTCTTTTCATTTGATTTTCTCTTCTTTCACATGGATTATAAATTTGTTTAATTTCACTACATCCCATGAATTCGAACGAAATAGTTGCATTTATTAATTCTTTTTATTTTATCCATTTTTGTAAAAAACATAAGAACCTCAATAACGAATGTACGTTGATGACTTTGAGCTGTTGACATTACGCAATCGATTGCCTCGCAGATACGTTGCAGTGCAGTATCAGTACCAATAGTCATATCTGTGCCGCAGAAATCATTGTCAATGGAACCAACAAGTCCAACAATCTGAAAAAATAATTAAATGAATCCCAGTTATGGTAATCACATGTAAATTTAAAACAATTTTATGTATACAATATGATATGTAAGTTACATGTACATGTTTATTTCATATGGTAATCGCGAATGTAACACTCAAATCTCAGAATCCTAAAGCTTTCTAACCAGAGGAAAGATCGATTGTACTATGCGTTTTCAAAGCTATACGAAGAAAAAATTTAATCTCAAATTTTACCTGGATGTTACTGCACTCTATCGCTTCTTCTTTTGTTATTTTTCCATCTGACAAAAGCTCTTTCACCAAATCATGCCATTCTTGTCGGAAAAGATTAGCGCCGGTTAATGAGCCATCACCTACATGAAAAAAAAATGAATTGTTACTATCCACAATTGCACAATATAATCATGAAAAGTCCATTCATATCTAAAAAAAGCTTAAAATTAAAACTGAACAGTTTGATTTCGATATTTTAATATGACCTTAATGAAGGAATTAGGAAAGTTTTTTATATTGATTGTAACAGTAAGATTATCAGACACTAATTCTTTTCTTAAAAGAGAAAAGTCACGCTACAAATAAGAACGAGAAAGAACAGGAAAAACAAAAATAAAGTTGAGCTGCTTCGTTAAAGATAAATATTCAACGGATATTTAAACTATATAAATAGCATAGTTTCAGTATCCGTTGCACTCTAATATCTTTTAACCATCGAATAATAAGATTTCTCATTCAGAAAGCTACCACTTAGAAAAACAAGGCAGGACTGGTCATGAAAATCCGAGAAAAGCAAATGCTAAACCTACCTCCAATACATACAAGGTTAGTGATACGACGTTTAATAAGATTTTCAGCAGCTTGCAAACGTCCCCATCGCTCCCGAAAATCCTTGCAACGTGCTGATCCAATAACAGTGCCTAAATAGCACTATTACTCAACGATCCATAATTTTTAGAAATGAATATCTAAATAAGTTCATATATAACCATTAATATTTTTTAAAATTAACTTGCCTCCACGTTGTATGATATCCGACACTGACTGCCAATCTGCTTCCTTTATATTATCACCACCATCCACCATTCCTTGATATCCTTCATAAATGAGAAAAACTCGACATCCAAGGTAAACACCCATTCGAACTACTGAGCGTACAGCACTGTTCATTCCTTAAAAATCGAAATATCTTTTTGTCTGCTTTACTACCCATCACCATTATCCTTGAACTTTGAAATATAGCACTTATGAAATGGAAATAACTCACAACCAATGCTGCTAAACTATGGTGATTTGAAAAAAAAAAAGCAAAAATACCAGAAGCATCACCACCACTGGTGAAAACCGCCATAGTACGACCCTTGTAAATTTGCGGTGCAATTGATGTACCTTCCCGACCAGCCGATGGCACAATAGAATCTGGTCGTATCGAAGATTTCATCTGCTTCATACCAGCATTCACGAGACCAAAATCATCATCGGGCAAATCCATCGACATCGATATTATTTTCTAAATGACAATCCAGTCATAGAAAAGAAAAAGCGTGATGCTAATCTACCTCCTTTTCAATTTTCCTCTACAGATCCAGCGCAAGCCCTCACTCATTACTGCAACGATTTGATTGCATGAAAGAGTGAAGGTATCATTTCTTGAACTTGTACCAAAACTGTTCGATCACTAATTATCGGCTGTCCAAATGCTGTCTAAAAAATGCAATCTCTTGTGTTCCTCAATATTAAATTATCAAAACTTAAAGAATTTCAAATAATTCACTTCATTTAAAGGTACTCCTGCAAAACTATAACAATCGTTCAGTAAATGGTATTATTATAATATAATGTCTCTCTCACAAAATTCATATGAAACAAGAACAAATATCGAGTAATTTGATGAATTATACATGTCAACTGGAAATATTTACACATTACTTCAAATACATTTATTTAATATAAAGCCTGGCTTAATAAGGAAAGATAAAATGATGAAAGGATAAAATCAGTGGAATTATTCCAAGAAAAGTAACGAAACAATAACGGGTTCAACATATCACTCGACCAGCAATACATATTAAGCAATGATACTTGTTGAATTGAAGATTCCCGACAGATTTGTCAGAAAGCTTAAAAATTATTTTTAAAAAATTGATGTTATATCAATCAGTTATATTTTTTCAATCCTTTTTTTTTCCTTCTAAGAACGATTGTAAAAATGTTCTTATGGTGCGAAATGCTTTTGTGAAAAAATACAATGCTCCTAATAACTCGACAGTAACTAAATCACTTGCTCACACAGATTGAGCCAAATACAGCTGCATTTACTCTTTTTCTATGTTTAATACATTTGTGGTTTTAGATGAAGATTGGAGGTACAAAATGCCAAAGTCTAAGCCAAATGAAAAATGAGAGGTTTAAACTACGACATTATTAGGGGAAAAAATTTTCATAGCACGAATAGGGATCAGTGCCACCTATGATGATCTAACGTTTACTGTAAATTCAATTACATGTACATTCAATGAAATTAACATCTGCACGTAACAACAGTTTTATAGTTTTACTCCACTTACGATAGTATGATGGTATGAGCTTAGTTTTAAAAATATCTCATACAACATGTATTGGCCATCTGATATAAATGAAATATATGCTAATTAATTGAAATGATGAGAAACAGCAGTCGAATAACGCACAGAATTTAGTGCTCAGACCAATATATGTACATAACTAGCGATCAAATACTATGATCGCTAGCAGATTTTTACGTATATATATTATAGTGATTTCGAATCGCCAAAGGAGCCTCATAAAGAAAAGATGAAAAAAATTAACGCATATTATGTAATAACAAAAAATTATAATTGTTCCTGCTAATTTACCTGATTTGATGGCACCCGCATGAAAACCTAAAACTGTAGTTTTTTACATTATCTTATAAATTTCAATTCTTCTAATCGCCGATTGGTAAACCTGAATGTTAACTTCTAATTTTAGATCCTGCTTTGTCCCTTCGATTTTTTCAAGCTTCATTTAAGATTTTTTTTTCCTAAATTGCAGAGCAAAATGTTGAGTTCATATCTCGCTAGTAATTGCAACAGATTCTCTCAACTCCGATTCACCAGCAGCATCTTTCGATATTGAAGCTTCAATCCTCTTTACTAAAATTGTTGCTCTATAGTAAAACTTTAGAATTTGTTCTTCAATATATGTAAATGACATTATTTTATTTCTTTTTTCAAACTTAATCTTCTCAAAATTTATTGTTTGGATGTTTGGAATAAAATTCTAATTATGAGGAAAAAATATAAAAAAGACTTTTTTATACTTTATGAAAATCGATCTTTTATAAAAAAGTCCGAATCATATCATAAACAGTAAACAAAATCAAAAAATATTTTATCGAAACGATCAGAATCCTAGAGTAAAAATTTCAAATTATAATACCTTCTTTTTCTATGCTTTCAAGAAACACAGTTTTCATTGATTCATCCAAATCTGGACGATACAGACCAAGAAGAGTTGCATCTGCTTCCAACAACGTTAACTCTTTTGTGGAACCCAAAAACAGCTCAGAAAGTTCAGGGTCATGCAAACGAAGAAGAACCTTTGCGCCTATTTTATAACTTCTGAAGCATATAATTTTAAACTGTTGGTTACTTGGGCACACTTTTTGTTATGTAAGGAGAAAAGAATATGTAATGATATTCTATGTAATATATGGCGGAACAAACATCAAAGTAGGAAATGACAAAAAATAATGATTACAGTAAAAGTTTACATTACCATTTGATGAAAAGTAGCATTCAAATTAATCCTACCTTTTTATTCAATTAAATGATTACTGAAATTAAATTCAATTAAATGATTATTGAAATTCCAATTACCATATTCTTACAAGAAAATTTGTAATAAGTTGCAGCTTGCTTGGAGTTTCATAGATATGAATCAACTGCGCATCAAAATTTTCCAAATCATTGTCAATAAAAGATCGATAGAAAGCGTGCCCGGTTTAAATCTCGTGGAAATAAGTGCAATATCACAAGGGAAAAGAGAAGTCAATTCAAAATTATAGACAACAATAAAATTTAATTCCATTTTATCAAAAATATTGTTTCAACCTCGAGATTAATTGAGAATCAAGATGAATCAACTAACTAACTCGTTTTTTATGATTGGTGCTTTACACACGGCGTTAAATTTCAATCCCATATCAATATATAAATCATCCGCGATTCGGCGTACAATTTCACCTATAACTATTCGTCCTTCAAAATCAGCGAGCTGTACAAATTTTGAACGTCGAAATAATTCCGCAAAACGTTGGCGATCCTAAAACAAAAAGTATAAAAAAAATTGAATTTTACATTTATAAAATAGGAAAACCTATTTAAATCATTATTAAAAACGACACTACTTTAAAATCGTGTAAAAAAATAGTTTAGTTGTAAAAAAATAGCTTTTTGGGATCAAATAATTTCCCTTTCCCATTTTCCCGGAACAGAAAATTTCTCCGAATTGTTGAATAAGAATATTTTTTTGAAAAATAATAAATCAATATCACATGTAAATAAATCTAGCTAGAAAATTTGAAGATTTTGCAGATTTCAACTGGCTTCTTTTGAGCAAGACAATGAAGGATAAAAGGTAAAATAAGAAAAAGGAAAGGAGAGCTTTTAAGATTATTCTTCATTCAACAAATATAAATCACAGCATATTTTACTATGTCATATGGCGTCAAATTCTCATATACCTGTATGAATCTGCGTCTACTAATATTAAATAATATATTCCTTTTGAAGAATAACAAGTTTGATTGGAAAATGAGTATTATCCAACAAACTAGAGAATAGTCCTACAAATAAGTTACCTATATTATATTCTACGAGCCATTTTTCAGAATATATCTCCAAAGACTTGAGAAATGCACGAAAGGTATGAAAAAAATCCCTTAAATCATAATAAATCAATTTCCGGACAACATGGAATATAAATCAAAAAGTATAAAAACAGGATGGCTTGAAAATTTTAAAATTTTGCAAACCTGAAATTTCAAAGCCATTTAAAAATTACAGTATGTGTAAAAGAATTGGATGTAAATGTCAAAAATTAGAAAATCATTTTTGGAAAATAGGACTGAAAACATCATTAAAGAAATTTCCAAATCTCGTGTAAAATCAATTGCCTATACAATAGTAAAAATCCCTTAATAATAAACAAATACAAATATGAATTCAAGATTTAGAAGTAAACACACCTGTTTGATTTCATTTTCGTTCATCATCCTCCCAGAATATTGCTGCTTTTTAGCGGAAGAAATCACTGATGATGTGGAAGGTACTGCTTGATTACTAGAAGTACCACCATTGCTCCTCCAACATCCGACTCGTTTCAAAGGGTGAAATAGTTGGAAGCAATGAATGCGCAATGGAAACATCGGCCTTTTCTGTAAAGAAATATATAAGAAGAATCAAAGGTCAACATAAGAACAAACTTTCCTCTGGCAATGATCAAGTCATCCGACCTGTCCAACAACAAGAATCTCCCACTACACCTCAAATTTTACAAAATAACTGACGACTCAAAATTTAACGCATTTTGTTCCGGCTTAATGTGACAATGTGTTAAATTTCCATCCCATAAATTTTCTGCTGTGGTTTCTTTTTCTTATTTTTATTTTTGGTTATTTCTCACAGAATTTATGGAATTTTGGTAGTGTTTTGTTAAAATTTTACACGGTTTAGTGAGAAACGATACGATGGAGAAATATCCAAAAGTTTTTGTATTGTTGAACGGTTATTGTAAACAGGCAAAAAGGAACGGTTGTTCGGAAGCATCCGGTACTGTAGCATTAATTTTAACTGAAACGAGGAAAATCCTGGTGGATTGTGGTGATCCGTGGAATGGTAAATGTATTATCCAAGGTTCATTGACTTATCATTCTTCGTTTTTTTTCATTTATTAAGAATCATATTTGAATTAAATGACTTGAAAAATTTTATTGGGATTGAAAGACACCAAAAGATTTAGAATTAGAAATGGAAATGGTGCGATATATTAGTATTAATAATTACGAGAAAGACACTATATGCATCGATATGATTTTAAACTCACTAGAAATTTGAAATTCAACTTTCCATATATTTATTAAATGAAGGAAAGTCGAATAATCAATGTTAAACGACTTTGATCAAACTGACTTACAGACAATTTTAAAGATGTTATATTCTTGAAAGGATTTTTGAACGTAGGAGTAAATAATAATCATCTGATATTTTTGGAGAGTTTTTGCAGCGCTTGCGAATTATTCGTTAAATTGTAATGATATTACTGATGTAATAATAACCCACGGACATAGTGACCACTGTGGTAATTTATCACTTTTCCAACAAGCCAAAATTTATATGGGTGATGACGTGGCCAAGAATGGTATTTATGAAATTTATGCGGTGCGATTGATTATTCTATTTTATTATTCTACTGAATATATTTTGCACTTTTTTTTTATAAATATACTTTCTCGTCAACGACGATATACTGCTGGACGATCAAGTCAAAAACTTCTTCCTTCAATGCCAAAATTAATCCCTTCTCATTAGTATTCTGTTACTTCATAAATCATTTGTTTAGATTTTTTTGAAATTCTAAAGCATTATATAATTGAGAGAGTGGAGAATATTAATTAGCAGGACCTAATATAAAAATATTGTTCTGTTATATCGTGCAACTAAAACTGTATGATTATTATTTTATAGGACTTTTGGACATTAGATGATTCTGTGCAGATACGTTTAACTCCTGGCCATACTGATCATGATCGTAGTGTCATAGTAACAGACACCGAATACGGAACAGTTGCTATTGTAGGTCTGTAACCATTTTCATTCTTTTGGTGATAGAAGAAAGTTTATTAGAGATTAAAATAATATTTTTAGGTGATATTTTTGAAGAGGAAAATGATGATAATAGCTGGAAAACAAACAGCAAATACCCGGACAACCAACAAAAAAGCCGTAAAATAATATTAAGTGAAGCAGATTGGATTATTCCTGGGCATGGTGGAATGTTCAAAAATAAATTAAAAAACATTTAATGTGCTCTTTTCATGTGAACGCATTTTTTGAGCATCATTAAGGGCTAATTTGAACGTTTAACGGGAACTGACTTATTGCTTAAGGTAATTGACAACTTGATGTGCTGGTAATCATTTTCGTCTGCTTATCAATACATGTATATCATATGAGGTACAATGTAAGTAGTATTTGCACAAGTTACTTTCCAAATTTTAGTCTCTTTTCAAATGATACTGTTTAGCTGTTGCCATTGAATCAGATATTACTGTTGTTGTTTTTTACTTGGTACCGCTTTATTTGTTATCATTTTATTATTTTATTTGTTAACACTTTATTTATTGTTTATTCCACTATTTCTCACCTTATGATTACTATTACTAATACTTTGTCCTACAACGTATTGTATAGGTCTCATATTATTTTTTCCTTTGATTATTTATGATAGATGGCAAATACTGATTATGTCAGTTTATATTAAACTCGTTATTGTGATCAATTACGCCTACAAATTAAAAAAAATGAAAGTATCGATGAAATGCGTTGAGAAAAACAAAATGTAAATTTGAAGCTGAGTACAGCAGTCAGATTGAATATGAAAAGCTGACATTAAATATCGATGATGATGATTTCTATGCTTCCTTCTTTTTTTAATGTAAACCAATCAGTTTCACATTTGGTTGATTGTATTATTCATTATTTCGTCCGTCAATCCAATCTTTTTTCAAATAGCAATTTTGTTTTATTAGTTTTTTTGAAATTAACTAAAAACGATTTTATATAGCTGATTGCACCTGTATTAATCTTTTGTCTAATTTTAATTGACACGTTCTGTGTCATTTAAAATTAATAAATATTTGTGCGTATGTAAAAACCGAAACATGTATGAAATGAAAGAAACATTATACCTAAAATATGTTATTGGTGCATGAAACATATATTAATTTTTATCCAATATTTTAAAATTAATTTCTTTACCCAACAATGCTTTAAACTTATTCCATTGTATTTTTGACTGCGAAATTTTATTTTTATGAAATAAATTCCAATTTTATTTATATTTTCTTCAGTTCTAATCCATTTAGCAAAATAGAAAATTATATGTGATCTTAGATAAATAAATGTATGGTAAGTTTCTTCATTGAAGGCACAAATTTTATCAAACTGGAATAGGCCATGTTGACCATATAATTTAGTTTTTTTAATTAGAAAAATTCAAAAAAATTATGCATTGTTAAAAAAAAATTTCTGTTAGCCTACGTACTAACAGAAGATTACTGGCATATCTTTGCCAATTCCTATATATCTTTTAACTTGTTTTTCCGAGAGCATATTGGTGTTGTCTACAAATGCCAAATCAAATTTTGAATTTAGGAACTATCGGGATGGAATTAATTAGAAAAATTTCATGGAACGAACTCAGATTATAGCTTCTTTTAACGCGTAATAAGGCTTACACTTTAAATTGATTCAGTGATACAAATTTATCATTCAAAATTGGTATGGTAAGTATTGAAAAGAAAACGAATTATAATTTCTTTCTGCCTGTAACAATAAGCTTACATTTCAAGCGAGAGTGAGGTACGGTAAGCGTGTCACGTTGCTTCGTTGAGACATTCCGGAATGGGATCGAAACATGGCATTAGCTGACGTTGCGTGGAATTGCGCTCCTAAATTTGAATGTTTGTCGTGATTGATCGCGGAGTTTTTCCACTATCCGGTGGCTCTTTATTCCCGGGGTTTTTATGGGGATTCGAACTTTTCGAGATTTTCAGAGTAAGTTATGTTGCCCTCTGCTTTCCTCCACTCTTTTCACCTTCTCTTCCTGCTTTATTTATACGATAAGAGAATAAGTTTTTGTCGCACTATATTGAAAAATTTTAGCAAAATGTAGTTAATAATTGGTTTATTTTTATTGATAAAAAATTGATTTACCAAAGAAGAACGAAAACATTTGACCAGAGATGAGCGGAATTGAATAGTGAGAAGAGAAGGAAATTTATCATTACCCCATTACCTAGTTTTGTAAGTATCAAAACATTAATCCTTTATCGTCTTATTTTTTGTGTAAGGAATTCTGTTTGAATTTTCTGATTTAAATAATGTTTATGCCAATCATGAACATTTAATGATAATTGCCAATAGATTAACCATTCTGACGAAGTGATTTGTATACAGATAGTATAATACAGCTTAGTCGATCAATCATTTATATTAAATGAATAAGACACCAAACAAATGATAGCGGTCAAATGGAACCTAGAATAACTGAACGAAGTGATCAGTTTGGATTTCCATGAATACTCACTCTTTGAAATATTAAAATTATATAAAAGTGCTAATCCAAATATGCTAGTCCAAATAAGTGATGGTGTGAAACTATTGTTATTTTTTAACAAACTTGAAATACTTTGGGGTGGGATAACTAGTTAACTAATCAGCTGTTTGGCGTATCGATTAATATAATAACAAATGTCTTTGTTTCGCGCTACTACTAGACTTACCAGATATGGAATTTAGTAACTTTACAAGAAAAAATGATTTTTAAACTTATACAGAGTTTAAACTCATTAGATGTGCTGCTTCGCATCACATAGTGTATGTTTATATCTTAATTTTACTTTTTAAATAGTTACGTAAAAACTCTAATTGTCACTTAAAAAAGTGCCAGAAATGCGTGACATGTTGATTCGATTTTAAGCTTTAACTGCTTCCTTTTTTCAATTTACTATTGAAAGGAATTTAGATATGTATTCTTGTATCTTTTATTTTTTTATGTCCCATCACATATTTCGATCATATTTTTCCGATAAGCCGGTGTTTATACTTCCAACACACGACGATGCTAATTTTATCAGCTCAGACAATGTTTTTATTTCTAAAATTTCAGTTTCCTTTTTGTTTATAGATGAAATTATATGGTAGTATCAGGTAAAGAGAACTGGTATGAAATCAGTGAGATTAGATTTCCAATTAAATTGTGAGAGATGTGAAAGATGGATGGAAGAATGGAGAAGAGCTTATATTGTTTTGGCTTATGATAATCTTCTTAATTATTTGAAACTGTGAAAGTGAATAAAAAAAGGAAAACGATACGAGTTCAAAATAATCTTAATATTGACAAAAAAAAGTTAAAAGGAGGAATTGTTTAGTGAATCCTTAATAGCAAATATACTAATTTGTTAAATTTTCCTTAAAGAAATTGTTTACCCGCATAAGTATATTTAATTGCAGTTTAAATCATACTCAGTGTCAATATTTGTATACAGGAATATGCGAAAAAAATCCGTATATGCCTACATTTTTTAAATGAATCGATATTCATTTAAAAATTCACATACTGAATTATTTGCAGAAAACAAATATTAGTTTTTTTTTTTTTATTGCAGATGGGAGAAGGTGTGTATATAGAGGAAGCTCTTCAAGATGTATTAAAAGAGACAGATCTAGTAAATTTCGAGCGAAAACTCTGCGTGGAATTACAGTTATCACGTCTGGAGCATTTTGATCATGTTACCGATGACGAATTAAAAGTATGGTGTTTTATATGTTAAATTATAAAATAAAAGTTGGCATTTTTTCAAAATACATCTCTGGGTCAAAAGCTCTGAATCCGGTCCTGAAAAATTTTTTCTAATTCTTATCACTGAATCGGGAAGTTTCGACATTCAGGTAACTTGTCTTCTATCGTCGCAAACAATAAAATCGTTGTGTTTTTTACTTAAATTAAAACTTTAATAACGTATTTTAGTCATATACGGGTCTTTCGCAACCTGCCATCCGTAGATTGCGAGTTGCAATTGCGGAGAAAAAAAAGAAAAGCAAGAAATCGAAAGGGATTTTTTCATCTATTGGAAAAAAGGAAAGCCGTGAAGTTACGAAAGTTCTTGTTCCGACTACAGGTACAACAGAGCTGTCGTGGATTTCTCCTGAAAATGGCGGTACTTCGCTGATTGTCAAAGAGGAGGTAAAGATAAGGTCATCTAATAAATAAAAAGTTGAAGTTAATGCTTATCTTAGTGAGAATTTTGTTATTTAGCCGTTATTTCTATAATTTTAATTGAACACACGAAATTGTATTTTATCCTATCAAGTATTCCTTGCAAAAATCTGTAGAAGTTCATGGACAATTACTAAATTCTCACGTAAAACTTTTAATTTATAGCTATTTTCAATGTTTCAATATATGAGTGGATATCTTGAGTTGTAAATTTATTATACTAATTAATGAAGTAGATTAATTGACGTTGTAAGCTTCTTTCAAGAAATTGAAAAAGAATTTAAATAATTTAGATATGATGATGTGTTGTATTATGTGGCTCTTTCAATATTTTCATCTGTAATTAGATAATATTAATTATCGAAAAATATCACAATTTTTAACATTATTTCAATAAGTAATACTTCAGATAAAATTAATGGAACGACTAGGCGAAGGTTCATTTGCGGTTGTCAAACGTGCTGTGTGGACGCCGAAAATGGCGCGAAAATTAGACGTTGCTGCCAAAATTCTGCGTGATTCTACTCCGGAAATAATTGAAGATTTGCAGCGAGAAGTTACGAATATGCAAAAATTAAAACATCCAAATTTAATTCAGCTGTATGGGATTGTTTTTTCAAACCCAGCTATGATGGTAAGTCTTTTTCTGTTTATTTTTCGGTCCATGAATATAAATATGCATTGTACTAAGAATTATGTTATGAACATTGTCTCAATTATATTAAATCAATATCTTGATCTTTACTGGTAATGGTAACAAATTAAAGAATCCATTATTTTTTGCCAAAATTTAGTGATATGATTTTAGGTGGTTGAATTTTGTGATGGTGGTGCATTGATTGATCGTTTACGGTCAACTCAAAAGTCTGTAGTCCTGGTTTCAATGTTGATTGATTACGCGCAACAAATTGCTAAGGTAAAATATTATCTCTGTAGTAAACATAAAACTTTCGAGAATAGTGCTGGCATCGTGGAGATTGTAATTATTTTCAGGGCATGGCTTATTTGGAATCAAAGAAGTGCGTACATCGCGATCTCGCAGCGCGAAATGTTTTGTTAACAAACAATGAGCGTGTATGTTCAAATTTTATTTAGGTTATTAAGGAAGTTCGAATATTCGAAACAAATTTTATTTAGGTTATTAGGGAAGTTCGAATATTCGAAACAAATTTTATTTAGGTTATTAGGAAGTTCGAATATTCGAAATAAAGTCATCTGCTGATAGCATGCTAATGCCAGATACAAATAAGAAAAGGTTGTTGGCGCATTTAAACATTTATTTTTACTCATTCCAAGGATGAATTTGGAATTTGACATTTCACATAAAAGAAAATAAAATCAGTCTGTTTCGTAGAGTTTCCTCCCCATCATAAAACAGTTGATTTAATCTTTGATATATTCAGTTCATTTGTGAAATGGATATCCAAATCGAAGTTAGAAATTTTCATTCTCTTCAGGTTGCTAAAATCTGTGATTTTGGTTTGATGCGAGTACTGGAGAACAATGAAAGACTTTATATAATGTCAACACAGAAGAAAGTGCCGTTTGCTTGGTATGTTTCCTATTTTTATTTTTTGTTATCTGAACAATAAAATCATCATTTACATGCGCATAATCATCAAAAAATGTTAGGTTGAATAACTATAGAAGTGTTAATGCTACCTGGAATGATTACAGTCTTGAAGATGCTTCTGAGGAACTGAAAATTTAATCATTTATTGAAAAAAATTCGGTATTCCATAGTGACTAAAAAGTGTAATATGATAAGGAACAGGCATTAACAATTCATTATGCCGTAATTGGTGATGATGAAGCTTATAATATTTTACGAAGGACGATTTTGGAAATGTTCGATAAACATAGTTTTCTGAATATTCTAGGAATTACTAATTCTCAGATGTGAAGGGTGAAATCTTTGTTAGTGTACTATTACGTCTTTCGTTTGTTTGTCAGATCGGTTTTATATTTTGTTGCAATTTTATTTTGCAGTAAATATTAAATTTGTCCGTTGTAAAGTACATTTTCCAGGTGTCCACCAGAATCTCTGAGATATCGGCAGTTTTCACATGCTTCCGATGTGTGGTCTTTTGGTGTGACATTATGGGAGTTATTTTCATATGGCGAAGAACCATGGATAGGTCTTCGTGGAGTTGAGGTACCATTTTTAAAATCAAATTGAAAAGAAGTAATGATTAAATGTTGATCTAGAAAACAAACCTATATTTTTTTTGCTTCATTGTGGATCTTTTGTGCATATACGCATTTTCATAATTGGACAAAGGAAAAAATAATACATTTTAAAAATAACTAAATTCCTAGACTCGTAGATTGAACCCTTCTTCAATGGATGTACACTCGAAGAAAATTCTAGAGCCTAGAAATTAAGACTGATTAATTTTTTAAGGTACTCACAAAACTAGAGGCTGGTGAACGATTACCGAAACCACAAAGATGTTCCGATGAATTATATGATTTAATCTCTACATGCTGGTCCTTGGAAGCAAATTTAAGACCAAAATTTAACGTTTTAAAAGACATCCTTTCTGAGGTGCTTTCCGAATATGTTTCTTTATGTTTCTTTAAAGATGAAGCGGTCATGAATTTAACTTAATTAACTTACTGATTACCGTTTAGAGAAAATTCACATAGTACACATTTTGAAATGTGTTAAGCTTTCTGTTCTACTATCTTATAGTTTGTAGTTCATAATGAAGGAGCTCCTACATGTATATATCATAATAACGAACAACTGTTTCCTCCACCTATAGTGGCGAGTAAAATTATTGATAAAAAAGCAAATCTATGAAAAATATTTTTAATATGTTCAGATTATGTTTATGGTAGCTGAATGTAGCGAGGCTTCTATGCCGTCACGGGAAATTGATTTAGAACTGGTTGTGAACGATCTTGTTGTTATCATTCGTGGAAGGTACTTTTCACTTTATTTTACTTCCATTTTTGTCATCATATCTGACAATGATATGTAATTAAGATGTTGAATTTCTTGTGTTTTTGATTTATCTGCAACATTTGTGGACATTTCAGCAAAGGAACTGCTGTTAACAAAATGAATACTGTATAAGTAAAATTTTTTATTTTTATTTGGTTACTAAAAATTTATGGAATATTATATCACTGTATCGAAATGGTTTAGACTTCAAGAATAAGATATTTCATTACAGTGGTTTGATTTGGTATGGACAGAACGTAAGGACGCGAAAATTTGGTTCATTTTATCGTTCATCAGTACATTTGCGAAATGAACGTAGTGGAATAAAAAATTCGGAACAGATGATTAATCCATTGCAGCAACAAAATGGATTAGATACTTATATTTCTAAACCAGTACCAGGTATCAATAGGTTTTTTTCTTGATTTAGGACAATTTTATTTTACTATTAAATATATGTTTATGTTTTGCTTACACTATAGGATCATTTATACATGCTGGGCACGGTGACATAAATGTTGAGCAATCTTGGGGTCAGCCAGATTACATCGATGATATATATTTGAAAAATCCTATTCTGAGGAAAGAAGAATCTGCTTATGGGTAAGTCGTTTTACCTGTTTACTGCTTGCTAATCAACACTATACTTGTCTTGTTTGAAATATTCTGTACTCTTTTAAAATCATGTTGTATCACAATTGTTCAATTCGAATTGTAGTCTCTTTATTTTTTTCAGAAGTGGCCAGAAACATTTTGGACCAGAAATAATTCCTTCTCTTGTTGATTTAAAGCCACCTTCATGGATCCACAAGGAGCCCAAAAAGAATGGTAATTCTGAAGCCTATTTTTGATTTTGAGAATGAAATTTTTTTATCCTTCAGTATGATTGTCATGTACTACCGAACTGCTAAAGATAATTAGATCAGATAATATTTTTTAGTCGTTCCATAACTGAGATGTTTCATTGTTGATGTTTTTCTTAAATAACAAAAGTATCTTATTTCAGGCACTGAATCATATATCGATCCTTTTGCACCATTCAGTATTTATTCTTTTGATGGTTTGAACGATAGTGAATCATGCCAGCCTGGCAATGGTTGGTTATATTTTCATTGATAAATAGATACCTTATAAAAATATTATCTAAGCAAAATGTGAGAAAAAGTGCGCATTTAGTAATGATTTAGATAATGATTCCATGTTGAATACTCTATACAGATTTGATTCTTTTTGTTTTATAATCGTATAATTTTGCAGTTATTCACTAGTTACTGTTGTTTCATTTGTCTCGAAAAATTCTATTGAAACTGTTAAGCAGTATGTGTTCTCCTATACGACAGCTTTTGAAAAGTTATGTGAGTATTGAAGTAAAAAATAAATAATATCACATATCTGAACTTCAGGAATGTTAATAAATTTCAGGTATGACGAAACTTTTATCATCTTCTTTGGCATCAAATTTTTATGATGAACCACCATCGGTATCATATTCGCAGAATATAACGTATCCGCTATCTGTGGGTAAGTTTTTCGATCAAAATTTCGAATAATAAAATGATTTTAAAATGAGGAGTGTAAGGATTTCCACTTTAATAGTTTGGTACGTCAAACTTGAACACGATCGATGATTACATTTTGCTTTAGCATTTCTTTACATAGATCTTTATTGCGAAATTAAATTTCGAAGCTCTTTATCACTGTTAATGTACTTCTCAATTATTTTGCCATCAAATCATGTCAGCCAAATATTTATATGGAGCATAACTGATATTTTCTGCCTATCTGTTTTGTAGTTCGAAAATGAAAAAATAAAAATGATTGAAAAAATGAGAAATAATGGAAAGTGGAAGAGGGTATTAGATGGACAAAATAGATGAAATTGCAATAATTACATTTGTAATTCCTGCTATGGTATGGATCCTTACATCCCTCATGTTTAGTTTACCATTTCCAGAACCATTTACATATTTTGAGTTGAAATATCCAGTTTGGATGTTTTAATTATGATTTGCTTAGTACAGTGACGGCAATGGAAGCGCTTCTCTGCAGCCTACACTAAAATCAAAAACTACAGGAAATCTACTTAGGTTTAGAACTTTCAAATTGTTCTGAACTCCTGGTACTAATTTCACACCTAACCATGAATCATTATTTGTCTTTATAATGTACATTTGTTTTTAGAGCAATTTTCGTCTTTGTCGCAACCAGGTCGATCAACATCTGACATCGTATCGTGCAGGTTTGCTTATATAAATGTACGAAGTTGTTATCCACTGCACTGTTACCATCAGTAGTTTAACTAACGAGAATATTTTGAAAGTTATCATGCAGCATTGTTCAAATTTATTTCTGTTTTCGCTTTACTGTTGACTCAACGACTGCGGTATCCTGGGCATTAAGCATATTATTTCAGTGTTACCGTATGGCACAGTTCATTGTCACATAAGCTTTATTAAAAGCGATATAACTCATTTTAAGCTCAGATTTCAGTCTATAATACTTTCTAAACTGAAATTAATGTATCTCATTGTAAAGTCAAGAAGCTAACAACAGATAGACGTATGTAACAATGATCAAGTTACATCTTTTGTCTGAGTATCTTGTATTTTTTTATAAATTAATAATTTCTCAAGTTCATCTTTTTAGTCAGATGCTACGACCATCATTTTCTGGCGCTGATATTACAATGCAGAAGTCACTGCAATCTCTCACAGCTACGGTAGGAAAATTTTCTGGGAATTGTTTGAATTTGATTGATTGATTAATATTTAGGTTTTTACAATTCAAATTCTTTCTCAGAAGGAAGCTGAGATTAAGAGCTTCTCAAAAATTAGCACTTAATTCTGATAACTAACCGGTAAAGATTTGAATACCCTTTAATCTGTTGAACATCCTAATAAAGAGTTATATTTTCGCGATGATATTCAAGATAAGTTTATCTAGTCTTCAATGTATGTCGCAAATATTGTTTTGGGATAGATCTTTGTTTTTTTATGCTGAACATTTTGAAAACGGAGACATGTGAGCGTTTCTTTAAAAAAAAAAAAATTCTAGCAATCAGGTTCTGCTTCTCAGTTACCTTCTACATCGCAGGAACATTTCCAGTCTTCATGTAATTCGCAAAGTAAATCAGGTATGTACATAATATCCATTTTTCATGTACATTTATGACAAAATTTTTCGTGATTGATTTTTAAGCTCTTCTTTTCTGCTTCATTTCTTTCTTCGTATAATACTTCAGTTGTTCAAATTTGTTAGTTTTAAGCAGATATGCAGCGAACATTGAATTATCCGACATTTACTGAAGAAGGACAATGTCAGAATGCAGTTGATAAAAGGCAGATGCAAAATGGAAAAATACCACCGCCAAGACCGAAACCACCAAATTTCAAACAGGTTATTAAATGAGGAAAAAAAATTATTAAACGAGCATTTCCATAGCTTTTCCCCTGTACTATGGTTATCAGTATTGCTTAAGCTATTGGTGCAGTGTTAATAATACAAATAAGCTGTGTTATTGCTTAATAAATATTTGTAGATAACGCAAAATAATATTCAATGGAACACTATGGTAGCAAACAATACTTCCACTTTAGATGATACCAAGCCAAATGCGAATCATTCAACTTCCATGCATTCCGGAATAGATGTATCTAATACATCTTATAGTCAAGACAGTTTTGATCCTTTCGAGGTATATCTTTGCCTTATGAAAAGTTTCACTAAAAGCCGAGTATTCATTATGTTTTGTAATAACTTTCTGTAATATTATTTTCAGATTTCAAAGACTGTGAAAGATATTGCCAGTAAAGGAGGTTACAGTCAATTGTTCAAAGATCTTTCTACATCTGCTAAGGCTGTATGTGTATCCATTATTTTAACATTTTGGACCGTTTTCTCTTGCTGACTTATGCTATTTTGTCTGCTGTTTTTGCATGCAACAATGCTCCCCGGTTATTTCATCCTAGGTCCAGGTGATCCGCTGAACATTGAGATTTGAAAGGAAGAAACAGAGACTTACCCATAAGAAGCAATTTGTCAATCTTGTTTTTCGCTATACTCATTAATGTTACTAATCTCCTTAAATGTTTCGCATTGCTTTACCTATTAAGATGCTTTGAATTTTACTTGTTTACAAATTTTAGAAGTTCTTATAGATTGTTTCACATGACACTACTCATTAGTTAGGCAAATCTTATCTTACTGATTTGTTGCATTGAAGTTGCAGTCGTGATCTTTTCAGGCTTCCGCTAGTTCGCTAAATACAAATTATCAGATAGGAGTGAAACGAAGTTGTAGTCCTAATAAGTTACCGAGACCATCAACAATGTTTCTTAACAATGAACAGTCATCGAACGACAACTATTTTTCATCTTCATTATCAGGATTAACGAAATCCCCGTTCGATATAGGAGTAAGAATTTTTCTTAAAATTTTATTTCTATTTTTTGATAATATAAAAAAATTTTTAAATTCAAATCATTCATATAATGCCAAACTCTTTCCTTTCTTCTGGAATGGGACTGAGTAATGAAGCAGATTTATTCGATAATGTAATTTTTGATGTAGCATAAAATAAAGACCGACATGCTTAACAATCTATATTTCAACAGAAAAAAATTGGATTCTAGACATGCTACTATTGGCAGCCCTCTATTGCTGAACCATCCGTATTGCAGCAGTCTGCTTTGTCATCAACTTATGGAAGTACTCCTTCTTTACTTTACGACTCTCGTAGTAAGTCTCGCTTTGCCTTTTTTGAGATCACATATTTATATGATGATTTTATGAGCTAGGTGCCTTACGATAGAAAACGCAAGGACTGGATATCTTATCAGTCCTTGCGTTGTCTTCTCGTATTGTTACATGAATGACTGATTATACCGATCTTTAATCTGTTCTGTGTACTTCATCCATTACACTTGATGACTTTCTGGCCGATATTTTGATAGTTTCTTAGGCTTCAAGCATATGTCTTCATTATGCCGTCGTTTTACATTATTGTTGCTTCTGCTCCACACCTTAATTATTTGGATTACATTTGGTTAGAGTTAGTTCACTTAAAAATGAAATAAATTCAAAATTCATTAGCATAATCTGTTTTAGTTGATAGTTGCTTTTACTCAACGATTTAAATTGTTTAATTACTTGCACTGATATTTCTTATTGTTCTTTTTTCTTGAAATAAAACTTACTTTAGATGTCCGATTAAATTCAAATAAGCCGACGGCAAATGAAGTATTTTGCTCTTCACGACCTGCAAACAACAGCTCTCTTGTGAATTCTTCGCAGCAAAGGAATTCTTATGTAAGCTTTCGTTTTTAAATGATTGTTCCTTTTGTAATTCATCTGTAAAGAGTGATAAAATTTGAGACATTTAAATCTGATTTTACAGTTAACTAGATTGTGGTATACATTCTGAAGAACTGAAAAGTTCTTTTCTTTTTTTTCAAGTCCGTAAGAAAAAAAATTAAACAGTTTATTATGAAATACTGAAAATCACGGAAGCACAATGAATAATAATAATAATAGTAAAGAAATCCTATTATAA
>UPTC01000741.1:0-27952 GCA_900537255.1 Acanthocheilonema viteae | reverse complement strand
TAGATAAAACGAATTGCAACAAAGAATTGACTAGACATGTAATAGATAAAGCCAATGGTAAACCATTTAGACACACAAAATAGATAAAGCCGATGGTTAATCATCTAGACGTACAATAGATAAAGCCAGTGGTTAACCAGCGATCATCTAATGTTTTATGCAATTTATCATATTTTTCGGCTTTCGCCGACAATTTATTTAACACTATCGTTGCAGCATGATTATAAATCTAAATCGGATCAGGAACTATGTGAGGTTGTTCGAAAATACAATATTAATGCACCTCGGAAGGTGGCATTTGCAATTGTGACTCTCTCTAAACGCTATGGAATGGCATATGTTGTGGATGGAGGTAGCTTATTGGCAAGAACAGTGAAACGGACGTTTATGAATTGTCCTTTTGTCACTTCCTATTAACGTGCGAAGATGCTTAGCATTTTCTTCTCTGTTATATGCAGTTTGTAGTGTAGGTTATCTATTTTTAATTTCAATCTTCAGAAAGTTTGGAGATGCGTTTGGAACGTGTTTATCGGCAAGCGTGCGCTAGGCGTCGTTGGTGGGTAGTTCGTTACTGTGCTGCAAAGCTCCGAAAAGTGACAGATTCATTAGCACCTGGTATAACGAACATGCTTGTTAGAGGAAAACAGGTTCTCTTATTAAATAAAAGATGATGGAGTAGTACTTTACTTTTTAATTTTATTTCGGGAATCATATGAATGCTATTAAATATACCAAATGAGAGAAAGAGATACTAAATATATGCTATTTTAAGAAATGAATGATCCCAAAAGGCCATTGTTGACCAGGTGTCGGCATCATTTGCTCGATTTACTGAATCTTAGATGTTTTGCTTCTAAAAAATTTAATACTTTGAAAAAACTTTCCAGATTATTATTGGAGTCAGTAGTTGTCAAGAAATGACCATAACAGCACCAACAGCCCCGGATCAAATAGCTGATGCGCTATTCGGTTCATATCCAGAAAATGAACCACAAGTTGCTGTCCTACAGCAGGAGCTTATCATTGCATGCTCGGATTTAGTATGTTTCACTTTTTTTTCTGAAAATAATTGTTGATATTTTAGTAAATTCGAAATTTGTAGAGACATCTTTTGTACAAATGTTGAGTTTGTTTTTGAAGTTTGGAATTTGCTTCGAATTTTGTTTTTTTGAATTTCCGTAATGTTTAGATAGCACAGAAGCCGTATGTATTTGATGGTGTGCTGACAATTCGATTAGCGTGGTTGGCGCATGCGATGTCATTAATGCTCGATTATATGCGAAGTGTAGGAAGTATGAAAAAAGGTTCCGTTATCGGAATGCTTGATATGTCAATTTCATGGACACAAGCAAACATTAATGCGGGTAAGTTTTCAAAATATTATAATTCATTATTTGTTTCGTTTATGATTTTAATCAACTATAATTTCAGAGAAATCTGCTCTTATTAGACTAGGTTTGATCCACTTTATATTTAAATATTCAAATTTTTTATATATCCTTTTTTCTGCAGTTTAACTAATTTCGTACATTAATGATAAGCTACTGCCTTAATCCGCTTTGTTGTGCGGTGCTGTTGTTGTTGCTTGAGTTAATTATTATATTAGTGAAGTTTTAGAAATGAGTGTTGCTTTGTTCTCAATAAAAGGGATATGATATAGGAATGGGCAGAGATTGCTTTAACTGATGTAAATACCATTTAAAAAATGATATTTACATCAATTAAAATTGGAATTCCTTTTTGATTGAAATTGTGAAAGAATCAATATATTATTCCGTAGGACTTTTGCTGCTGTTACTAGTGATCCATTTAGTGCCTGACGTCTTGAATATAGATGGTTGTTTAAGTTACTTGTGCCTCAGATGCGCGAGATTATAAAGATAACAGTTGGGCTTACCGTAGACCAGATTGCTTGCTTTTTTATGTCATTTCTAATTGCAATTATACGTTTAGCTAACATGCTTTATAAATTACTTACTTTTCTCAATTTTTTTCAATTCATTTATTTTTTTTTTCAGAGCTTGGTAAAAACTCAAGTATCTATGACCTCTCACCAATCGTTGTTAAAGATGTTGTTGCAGCATTGTTGACAAGAAAATATTGGCACTTACTGTATGTGATTGTTGAGTGTTATGGAGACATTATTTTTCATATTACTTTTCAGAAATTGTTCCAATGCTGTAACGTTTTTTATAGCAGGACACTTGAGAAAAAATACTCTAAATCAAGGATATATTGAAATTTACAGATATATGCGAGGATACGACTGAGCTATCACAACTCCCATTTTCATTTCTGTTTGAAATGTTTTTTTTTTTTCACATATCTTTTTAGAACCCCTTTGCAATCACGACGTTTGAATGGTTCACTAAATCGTGTACCACCTAGCTTCTATGATAGCGTTTGGAAAATTTTAGAGCGTACGCAAGGTGGTATCGTCATTGCTGGACAACATCTTCCTCAGGTTACTTCACAATTCTTGATTTTTTTTGGCTTCCTTTTTTGAAACTGCTTGAAAGTTATAATTCTACAGTTCTGTCAAGTTGTTTTACCTTTGACAGCTTATCTTGAAATTTTGTATATACGTATCTGTATGAAGTACTTTAACTATATCTCATTTGTTTTACCTGATTTTTTTTTTTCACAGCAACCAACATTGAGTGATATGACACCGTTTGAACTGACTTTTTCTTATAAAATTGAATCTATGATGAGTGCTATCGAACATCCAGAATATCGTCAGGTTCTTGTGGAAGTATGGGATTTTTTCTTGTTTAATGAGATTTTATAAATTTGATCTTCAAAAGTCATAGGATTTCAGATTTCCAAAACTTTCGTTTAATTTAAAAAATTAACAAAATTTTATAATTATTACTGGATAATTTAGACAAACGGCTTGTGTAAGTTCTGGCGAGATTTTTTCAGCTGTTATGTATCATTGCTATTATTTTGGAACGAAATAGCGAGCTGGTATTCAGTGAGAAGCTAGATTTAGATCAGGTTTTGCTTTTTTTTTCGGTTGAGCGATAATTTAGCGTGACAAATTACTGTACGCCATTCTGTGTACAGTTGTATGATACTGCATGCAAAAAATGTTTTACTTAGAAGTTATCATGTCTTATAAGAAAAAGTTTTAATGTGTGGCAGTATTATTTGTCTTTGAAATTTCAGCTTATTTCCACAGCCTTTCTGCAATATTGTTCAGACTACGAAATTGGAGATAAGAATGATATGACTCCCTTCTATGAATTAGACGATTCTAATTTAACAAGGAATTCAACAGTTAATTATTTTGCTCGAGTAAGTTGTTTATTTTATCTTTGGATTATGGAGCACTTTACGAACGCTTGTTTTCCAGCAGTTGATTTATCATAATCTTTTTGAGATATTGTATTCTCTTTGTTGCTTTAAAAAAAGATGTTGATAATCTAAATAATAATAATCAAAGTATTCTGAATATATTTCTTTTTTCATCACTGTAATTATTGTTCTAAAAGATAGAGAGCAGTAGTCTTTTTATGTCTACATATCATAAATCACTGGGCATTTTTCAGGCTGTAATTGATTCATTGTTGAATGGAATATGTGTCAAGCAACGGAAAATAACTACCTTCATGCCAAGCGATCCGCTCTCTTTTGCGACACCCTCTAATTCCGAGCGATCTGATAACCAAGGATATAATAATTGCTTAATCAACTGAAGAGGGATAAATGTGTCAATATCGAGATATATAGAATATACGAGGATATACCGAACCGGTAGAACACAAAAATAGAAGATACTCGAAATTCTACAGTGAATGATGTGCTGTGTTTTTGTCTTCTCAAATAGTGAAAATAGAGTAGCTTTAGTATTCACATATACCTTTACATTATTTTTAATTGTATCTAGTCCATCAAAAATATTTCGTCACTCTTATACGAACAGGAGCGGGCCATGTTTCAAAAAGGAAATAAACAGAATATAAGAAAAAAAAATCAAAAATATCCTCTCTCAAACCTGTTTTTCATTTCATCTCAATTTTGTGAAACTTTCAAAAAACTATTTCCATTTCATGAAGCTCAGATAATAGAGCAGTTGTCGAAAATTTTGAAGTATTTTTTTTTTAAATAGTAAATTTTGCAAATAGCAGGTATAACTGCTATTTGCAAAATTTAGTAAGCTTTTGCCCTGCATATTATCCTTTTCTCTGATTGGGAAACGGTGCCAATTTATGTATAATTGAGATATTTTTCTCGGGCTACATTCTGTTTTTCTCTTGCTACATTCGGGATTAAGACGTGGAACGGGACCTTACAACTTAATTATTGTTATGTATGATTGTCCTTTGTGCCTGACCTTACAGTGAGTGTTACCTCATCTACTCAAGATGAAGTGAAGCAACACTTTGGTGAAATTTAAACAGACATATGTCAAAACTTCTCCGACAAATACGGAAATTATTATGTCACTGTTGTGAATGTTTATGTTTACTACTATTTAAGGATGTCAGTGATATATGAACGCTTTTTATATGTCATTTTTTTCAAGTGAATAGTTAAAGACTCTAGCAGAACCTTTATTTATAGAAGTGCATATATATTATACAATAAAATGTATTAACGAAGTAGAGACAACTGCATGGAGTGATACTATGAATCCAGTAGGAGTTTAAGGAAAAGTGAAAGGTGATAGGAAGTCAATCCAGCTACTAAAGTTCGTGAATAATTCGTATTTGTGTAGAGAGATATCACAGATAAAAAGGAAAAGTAGAAGTGGATTTATACAAAGGGGAATCCAGAAACATTCTAAATTCACATTATTCTTTAGGAGTTACGTCTGTAAATTCCTTCATATACATGAGATTTAGTTTTAAAATTACTGAAAGTCAAATGACTGAAGTGTGAAAGCAAATGATTCATTTCTTTTAGTCGAATGAAATAAGCAATTCTTCAGTTGGCTGCGCTACGACCTGTGATCGCGTTTCTTCATTCGCTTGAGACTGCGCTGAATAACGCATATTTTGGGCGGGATGCTCCACTATCATTCCATCTGAATAAAATTTGTGAAGAAAAAAGCAATTTTGAAAACCAAAAGAAAAAAAAGAGTCGTAAAGCTTTGTTTGTCCTCTTAATTTACTATGAGCTGAAATAGGAATTCAGTTTTCACCAACTTGACAGAGAATACGGTGAAAAGGGTTGCATCATTCGATTAGTGTGCTGAGTTGAAACTGTCGGCATTGTCGTTGATGGCACAAAACTAGGCTTTTGTTGTTCCTGAAGACCAAGCTTTTGGTGACCAATACCGGCTACGGTAACCTGAAGTTGCTGCTGCTGTTGTTGTCCACCTGGAAGTGTAACAACAGGTTGTTCCATTGGTTGCTGAAACTTTCATTTTCTTCAATAACTGTTCAATAAATTTCGTCAAATCACGACAAAAATTCATCAAGTGCATATTTTCAGTTTTACTTTTTACACTAACTGATTCAAGCTCACATAAAATACCCATCAATGTATAATATATTGTGTAAAGAGAAGTTTACAAGTTTTTACACAAAAGAGCACTATAACTTCATAAGAAGAAATCAAATACCTGATATCCGGGATAAGCTCGTGAAACAGAAGACTGCAGGGAAGCAACACTGTAAGCTGGGGCATTACTAGCTGCAAGAAGTTGCAATGAATTCTGAGAGGCGCTCAACTGGTGGTTCGATGTTGGCACATCTGATTTGAAGAACTGTTGCTGCTCTTGTAGCTGCTGCACGTCTACCGAAACCTATTAATCCAAATAACATGGATGAAATACTACCAAATCCATAAACAAGAGCAAACTGCTATAATTTTTTTTTTTTTGGTTTTGCTCTTCCCAACATATATATTCGAAAATCCAAATTCCTTATCGAAAAAGCTCAAGTTATGTGTAAAAAGTTATGAAGCAAATCACCTGATCAGTATAGGGTTGAATTGGTGTATAATTTGGAATGTTTGAACCTTGCTTAATTGTTGCAGCTACGGCACCATCCTGTACCAGAGGCGCACCAGATGCATAACTCTGTGCCGTTGGAATAGCATAACTTAACTGGGCCTGACCCACATATGCACTTGGTGGATAACCTAAGATATGTTACACCAATTCTTAAAATAAGAGCCAATTTAAGTACGTAAAATATTTTAACTTACAGGAAGCAATAAAATTTTATACAGCTGTTCTTAAATGTTGACAAAGGTACTTCTTTAGTGAAAAAAGTTGCATTACAGATCTATTTAGATTCTGCTATAATACCACTGCCTGTACTACCCTAAGAAAAAATCTCTTTCACAAACGTCATACATAAGCAGAAAGTAGTACAGAACTAACTTTAAAATGCAAAATTATTGAATCCCACGGCACTTCAAAAGCAAAATGAAATAAGATTAAAAGATAGAGATTGTTTTTACTTCCATCCCACTCTTTCTTCAACACAATATAAATATTAACGAACCACAGGGAATGCTGTTCCCTTGCATGATAGCCTGAGTAGGCTCCGCAATTATCTGACTATAATGCATTTCTGTGGGTTGACTAGTGGGATTCATTTGAATATTCTGTCCCATCATTTGCATTCGTTTCATTTGCATTTCCTGTTCTTGTTGCTGGAAGCGTAAAAGTGCCATTTGGCGTTGATGTAATATCATTTCCTGTAATAAAAATTACAGCAATGAAACTGCACATCAGAAATAAGTACTGGCGCGAAATAGATAAAAATTAAATAAACTGTCAAAAAAAAAGAAATAAAACCATTAACACACAAGCTATATATTCGAAAAACTACAACTTTTGAGGAAAATTCAAAATAATGAATATAAATTTATTGGTGTTGATACTACCTAAGAAAAAAAAAAACTAACATGCTTCTTCTGCCTCATTAAATCCACTTTCTGCTGCATTTGTATCTGTTTCAGACGTTGTTCTTCCATAATTCTTGCTTGCTTTTGCCGTTCATGATCTTCCCTGAGAGCATCTATGGCTTGTCTAGCTTCCTGGATATGAGCTAAACTATCTTGAAGAGATTCAAAATGATCTGAAAACGAACAATATTGTGAGTGGAAGTGATTAACAAATTATAGATAGTAAAGCAACTCTTTGTTGCCCTTGACTGTTCCAAATATCAACATAGATTCCTTCGAATTGTTATATTGACGAGAGTATTATCAAATGAACAGACTTCTTTGATCCTCTAGCTTGTTCATTCGTGCCATTACTTGGGCATGCATCTCGGTCAAGCGTATGAATAAAGATTGTATTGCAGTGTCATTGACAACAGAACGATTTCGAGCAACGTTGGAACGAATTCGATTATCCATGACAGTAACCTGAAAATATGAAATTTTGAAAATGAATGGTAGTAATCAATGGAACGAGAAGACATAGACAAGAATCTATCTGATACAACAAAACTTCAACTGTTGCTAACGTCCATACGATTTTTGATCACTTCCTGTCATCCGTATTACCTAGCAGTGGTATTATTGCAAGTAAAATATTATTGTGTATATACTTTCAGGAAGGAATATATGACGATGTAGAGGTAGACTTCAACGTGTTAACTCCTTCCCCTCCTTCTGCAGTTGTTGAAAACTAGAAATAATATACCTGTTCCACCAGCTGTCGACAAAATTCCATTGTTTCTGCTGTTTCTTCCTCTTCAGTACTAATAAAATGAGATGCTGCGGTAGTATCACTTTCGAGCTGCTTTGTGGTTGAGGCAAATGAAGGCGCGATAAGTGAAACCGTACCATCATGGTCATGACTAGGCGCACAACGCGATGATTCGCTTGGTGGTGGTGCAGTTGGCGTTGGTATTTTTTGTTGACCGTCAACCGTCAATACTGCTGATACCTAAAACAAAACCTGTTTGCTAGTTATTAGATATAGCTAATCACTTTTAATAAGTATAATAGAAAATAAGAGAACAAAAAATGTAGCTATACACAAAGTATATATATATATATATATATATGTTTCTGCACATGTTACTCTTAACCAAAATAAACATTTAAAAAGCATGCAACTACCGAATTTCGCTGTTCATTTTTTCTCTGCTGCCAATAATCTCGGTTTAAATATCTCGCCAGTTCTGGATCTACATAAGCAACGCCCGACGATGCTGGCATATCGCTTGCTGAATATACATTATTTCATTTTTAATTTAACTTAACTACCGTTCATCTAAATTTCGAACTCCTTCATTTATATATTATTCGATGTTTTCTCATAAATAAACAGTAAAAAGAGTACCGATGGAGGGCGCTGCACCTTTATAAACTGATTTATTCAGCTCGCCATCATGAGTACTTCCGTTAATTTTAATATCGTTTAAAGTATCAATACCATTATACAATTCATAAAGACGACGCTGCCTTTCACGTTCCTAAAATTTTGTTTCTTATTCACCACGTATTTTCATATTATATTCCAGACTAATGCAATTATTCATTTCAGTATATTCTTATAACCTAAACATGGTTTGGTGATAACAGGCTGATTGACCGAATTAAGGCCTTAACTGATACTGAAGAACCCAAGCAAGCTTGCTGTCTTTATTATTATACAGTTACTATTGGACAAAAATAAGGCGGATAATAATGCAAACTTACTACTCTTGCAGTTCAAATGTACAGTCACAAAATAATTCACAAGTAACAAACCTGTGCCTCTGCTTCTGATTGACTCAGTGCAATAGCCAAATTAATTTCATCTTCCTCAGCCTGCTTTAATTCACGAGCCCGTTGCTCAGCTGTTTTCCGCGCATCAAGAGACAAAGGTTTATCACCTTTAGATGATGGCGGTACTGAACTTTGTAAGCAACTGACATCGGTCTTTTTTGCTGTTGTCTTTTCATAGCACCCATCACAAACTCTTACCTGGAAAAATTCTTTCCTTTTGCTAAACCTATAAATCTTTTTCTATTCGGCTAAACAAACAAAAATGGGAATTTCGAATAAAGTTAAGAGTTGGTCTATTTTAAAAAATTAAATCTTAATTCAAATATTTACATGAAATATTTAGAAATCAAATTTCTTTCTTTCAGGTAGCGAAATATTCACCTGCTTTTCAATACCGTATTGCGGCAAGAAGCTTTGTTTGCTGCTGCATTTATCGCAAAATATTTGTCCACAGGCACGGCAGTGATGCTTACGTGTAATGATCCCAAATGCTGTTCGACATCTACAATGAAAAATTAGCACGAAACAATGGACATAATGTGTATGGCTAAAAGCATCATTCTTCGAGTAGATTATCAAATTTTGGATAATTTTTAGAAAAGCATAAAGCTAAATAAAGTTTCAAACCTGAAACATTCCTCTCCGTCTGCCCATTCCGGTGCACTTTCCGCAATGAACATTGCATCTGCCTCGGCAACATGTGGAAAATCAAAACCGGCTAATTTCATTAAATTGTGAGTGTCGACTACAATTTTATACTCGGGTTTATTTTTGAAAGCTAATGCCCAACACTGCAGCAATTCTAGTATCTTGTTCTTAACCTGAAATGAGACATTAATCCATTTCTTTATGAAATTTGAATTAACCTCGTTCTGAAATTTGGTTTCAACATCAACTTATTACTGTGCAATAATAAATATAATAATAAAACAGAAAAGATTGGAACTCCGAAAAAGAAAAAATTTTGCCTTTCCGCGATTACCCCGTCGTTATTTGTAATACATCTGTCTGTAACACTTTCCAATAATTCCAACTAACAATGTGTGCCACCACATTCAGTTCATCGGATATTCAAGTTATCTCATTTGATTTATAATTTCACACTATTTCAACTTCTTCACTATTAGATGAAGTGTGGTAAGACATGTTATACTGTTAATGACTGATACGATAGAAGCTCTTATTACAAGCAGAAGATTCTTAAAAAATATTTGAAAAAAATAAATGATAAATTATTGACGACCTTATCTGGTGTTGTATCTAGCGAGAGATTCTTCAAATCTTCCATGAAATCCCTTGTTGCAATTTCAGCATGAAACTGAAATAACTCATATGAAAAAAAAGTTGACATAAATTCGTTTTTGAAAAAATTTAATTATCGAAGATAAAATGGCATGAACAAAGTACCTTGACACCACAGTTCTTCATGCATGCTTCCAGGACGAGTAATGCGTGGTGAGCCACATGTGGATTTTCGTTATGGTACCTCTTCTTAATTGCGGCTGCGGCGGCTTTTACGCTATAAATTTGCAATCTTTATTTTGCAAGAAACAGTCTCAAATTGATATAGTGTGTGGGCAGAAATGGAAAATGGAAATATTTGTTCATGAATCAAGTTCAATTCGCTATCACTGTAGGAATTTTACTTTTTGAAGCCAACCTAATCTTGTTAGATCGGTAAGGATCCTTCTCATAATATTTCGATAAATAATTCAATCCAATTCTCAGAAACATATGTTTTGAAAAATATCACTTTGATAATAATAGGTACTTACGGTACTTCTCCTCCACGTATCAAGTCCACACATTCAATAATGGCATCCCAGTTTGGGTCAATAAGTGTGGAATCTGTGGCTTTATCTAAAAATCAGACAAGGAAAACAATTCCAACATAAGATTAAAAATCGTTGAGTTAAAATTTCATGAGAATTTGCTTCTACAACGTCTTCTAATGATCCATATAAAGCGATATTAATTTTATATCAGATGATTTTAGATAATTTCTTCTTTCAAGAAGAAATTATCTAAAATCATGGTAAAAAAGAAAATACCCAGTTGACGTTCAAAACGTTTTGCCATCGATTCCAATTAAACAGTGAAATTATGTATTATACAAGTAAGTCTGAAACACTCAGATAATTCGTCCGAATCAAATGATGATAGCATCGTAAAACGTTAAAATTGTACATCCGTAACAAAGACACTCAGCTACAATTTCTTCTCAAAATTACCGAGGATTCTCTCTGTAATTTTGAGACTAAGGATTTTCCTCAGTTTAGGATTACACCAAAAATCTAACCAAAGAATATTCTCAGCCATCAAGCCTTGATTTTCTGATACATTCCCGTTTACAATGAACTACAGATTGTCCTCAAATGAGAAAGTAAAACTGCAACAAGGATGAGAACACTCATAGCCCATTTTTTTCTCTTCTTTCCCGCGAACCTATTTAGAAACCAAAAATACAACAACCAACCGGTCTCGACCTCAGTCTCGCAAAATGACTGAACGGCCATAAACCGGTTTTTGCTTTTGCCATTTCGAGAAATTCGAATTCTATGAAAGTCTCCTTGATGTGCACAATGTTTCTTGCTTATATTCTTTCTGTCATTTGCTAATATATAAATGGCGCTTTTTAGTTAGCTATGCTCGAATAACTTTCCAATTTTTAATACTCCTGTCAATTGTTCTGTTGAATAGTATGCACACAGTCAATGCAATTTCCAATGGAAAAAAAGGGAGTCAATTTTCGGGAGCAAATGATCCGATGGTCGATATCTCTTCTGTCATAATGATTTTGCATTCAAACACATTCAATAATGTTGCATGAACGTACCATCCACTGACCGATCGGTCAGTGGATGGTACGTTTTTGAACCTTTTTCCTTTCTTAAGGCAATCATAATTCCAATCAAAAAAATATTGCAGTACTTTCCTATGGCCTACTTCCCTTTGATATTATTCAATTTTGATAAAGCTAGCAAGGGGATTTTATTCAAAAAAAAAAAAATCAGAATCAGAATGTTATCCTCCACTACTCTTCTGTCTCCATACAATCTTTGACATGTTACCCAATTACAACTCTCAGATCAAAACAGTTTATCACCATCACTTTCGAAACCATCATCACTTTTAAATCACATAAACTTGCGTATGTTACTTCTTTTTCAGAGGCATATTCAAAAATTATGATCATTAATTAAAAAATAAAAACAGAATGACTACTGAACAACTGATGGCATGTTCGATGCGACGCGTCTCGTCCACTGTCTACTACGTATTTGTGTTGCATGGGTACGTGTGCATGTGCATGTGTATATGTGTGTGTGCATGTGTGCATGTGTGTGTGTGTGTGTGTGTGCCTGTGTGTCTGTGTCTGTGTGTCTGTGTATGCGTGTGTGTAAGTATATGTAAGTGTATGTATACCGACACTGTTTCTTTTAAGAGCAATTGGTTCTGATTCATTATCACAAATAATGCGTTCATGCTGGTGTTTCTCTCTCCGACGGCCCGCTGAATCGATGTGTATTTTATTAGTTTTTTTAAATTTTAAGTGGCTTGCTAAGATAATTCTCCAGTCAGTTACATTTACGTGCAGTTCACATATCCATCTATGTGTCTGTACGTACAATCCGTTGTTCCGTTCACCCGTCCGCTTGTCCGTCCATTTGTCTGTCCATGTTTGCGCAGATACTTTCCGTTCATCTTTTAGCTCTTCACTTATCCGTCCACCTGTCCATTCGTCTTCTTTGCTCTGTGTTTGCACCGTATGGCTAATTTTTTTCCAGAATATGCCGCATCGATCTTCCGCCTCATTACCGTGAAGATAAACAAGAGACATGCGGGGGGACAAATCCAACAAACTAACTGAAAAGGATCCTGCGTGCTGGCTAGATAAAACACCATCCTGACCAGAAGAACCGGAAGGTAAAAGATGGAAGAAGTGCAACGGTTTGCCAGATGTATTCGATGTATATTTTGTTTTTCGTCCCTCTCCTTGTTTCTCTCAATTAAAAACTGTAGAATTTTTTACCATGGGCATTTGTCCAGAGGTCAACAGAAGTTATGTGTCTTAAACAAACTTCGCCCCAAACTATTGTAGATCTAATTGGTGACATGTTGAAATTGTAATAGTCAGACCAAAACTTCTTGTGGTCTCGAATGGAATTAGTAGATGGGGACTGAGCACTCCATAAAACTCGAAACTAGGATTGCTCATTCCGGAATGACATGTTGGGTACAGGGAGATGGTCTCAAATGCCACAGGGATTATCCGATATTATTTGTTCAAATTTAAGAATGTATTTTATTAGCATAATCTCATTGAACCTTCGTATGTGGAAAGTTCCATAGCACTTTGATGATTCGTGCATTTTATCTAATTTCAGTCCTGAATTAGATTGTGAATTGCATAGAATTTTAATATATCTGTACTGTTGCACATAAACACCATAATATCGATGAGTAATATCTGCGCAAATCACAGTGACCTGAGATACGCCACTTCTGATGGTATTACCAATCAGAACTTCACACAGCGTTGAAAATTGTCCCGTCCCTTCATCGTAACCGGACTGATCGGTACTCTACGGTTGATGCAAATGTTGTTAATAGTGTTAACTTGTTCAATTTTGAATTCGGAAATCCCGTGAGTTGCAGTAAAGTAAGTCATCTGACTTGAATTTTAAGGCATAATATCCAGGCAAAATTTATTCAATTGTTATGAATGTTTAGAAATGTTTACTGTTTGGATTTGTTGTACGGATGGCTGAACCCAGATTGCGGGAATCCGGCATTGTGAGGGAATCAGAATTTCTGCGTAAGTTATGGGAGTGGATACTTTCAGACGCCATATTTTATTTTCGATCCTTAGGAAATGCTTGTGCTATAGCGGACTTGAGCCGGGTAATTAATAAAAAGACTGTCAACTTTATTATCCGGAAACCGTACAGTTTGAAGAGACGTTAAAATTCTGCCCATTGGTAACTCCTGTTTAGCTAGCGATATTCAAAACAATGAACTCAGCTGACTGTAATATTATTACAGTCAGCTGAGTTCATTGTTTTGAAGTAATCTGAAAAAAAAATGGAATATAGCATATGGCGTTATCCAATCTGCATATTAAAAAAGTGTTGACTAGTTTCAAACTTCCGAAATTATAGACAGTATTCAAGGATTTTCTGGCAAATATAGCTGGCTGTTGTAAACAAATGTCCGTGTTTATTTTTGTAGGTTACAAATGTCTTAGTTTTGTTGAATCACATAATTAGCGTATTTGATATGCATTTACAAATATTGATGTTGTTGATATGCTTGTCTTCTGAAGCGTTTTTCAATAAATATGTTTATTTACAGAAGATTGTGCAGTGGTAGAAGGGCTTATATACTGCGCTTAAAAGAATTTGTTTTTGAACAGCTCGATCTTTACTTCTTCAGGTTCATCGCTTTTATGCAAATCTTGAATTTTCTTAGATACATTTTACACATTATCAAATCGACATATAAAATGGGCTGGTGATGGAACCGTCAACCCATTCGATTAGCAGATCAGGTTATTGATGATTTGGATCTCGTCATTAGCCCTCAACGTACAGTTATGTTTCGTTGGTTTGATGAAGGTTCAGAACATTTCTTTCGCAGGTCTTATTATCGTTCCTTAATCGTTGCCATTCGGGTGGGATATTCAACTTTAGATTTTAAAAAAAAACTATGGTATCAAAATATGAAGGATTTTTGATGGTAGCGAATTAGATTACATTGTCAAGAAGAAGGAAAGATATTAAATTTCACCTTAAGTCCTTATTTTCAGTATTTCATTCTCTTATGCGCTACATTTTCAGGTATTGCTGTACATTATTTATTGTATGTTACGAAATTTGTTGCTGAAAATCGAAACTGGTATGAATTATCATCAATATTAAGAAATGTGAATAAATATTGATAACAAAACAAAAGTATGACATATTTAAAATGAAATTTTTAAAGTTTTGAGGTGATGTAGTTATAATCCTTATAACCCATGTGGCGATATGCAAATTTCATTGCTGCTGTTGCTTTTGCAGAGAAATTATAGTTTCGGTTATTTCAATCAATGTTGTCATTAATGCACCAATGTTTTGCTTGTTGTTTATATCTGTTTCTTTAAACTGCCTTTCTGTCAAAGTGGATCTTAGAGGTATTGTGTAATAATATCTGAAGTCATAAAAGAGATTTTATTTTGTCGTTGTCACTAATATTGCCATATTTTCAGACTATGTACACCGGTGGTACAGCAACTGGGTCATATCAACTAGGCGTACAACATATGGGCTTAAGTAATACGCCCACAGGTCGCCCCAAAAAAAGGTATCTCTTTCTACACGAGTTTTGATAGATCCTGATTCTGAAGAGGATATCTTTATTTAAGAGAAGCCCTTTTTCCAATCACACATTCAAATGTTGTAAATTGCTACTTTATCATTATTTGTTTACAGCTTTTTATCTGCATTATATCGGATAATCTTAGTTTCTTATAGTCCATCTAGAAAAAGTACTGCATTTGTACATTATTGCAGACCGCCAAACACAGGTGCCCTTCTTTTTAACTCAGTTGAAAATAGTACGCTATTTTCGCTGCTTGGACATGACTGCATCTCATTAGCAGCAGGTGTTGTGCAGTTGTTGAAATCTGATCCACGAAATCCAAGAGTGTGGATCAAAGCTCACAGAGGAGTTGTTTCACTCGTCAAGGACTATGATAAAAGAGCATACTTCTTGCGCTTATATGATATTTATAGGAAACAATATCTTTGGCAACAAATGTTGTGAGTTATTTACAGTCTTTTAATTCGAAAAATTTTGACTATAGGATGTAAGGTGATTTTTTTTATGTTTAAGATGTTTTACAAGTTAAATCATTTGAGTTCATTTCTTAACTCCCGTGGTGTTTCCACAGTGATTTTTAGTGTGTCTTTAAACAACAATTTTTTACATTTGGTAGTTTAGGTACAAAAATTTTCATGCATCACAGCCATTAGGCTGTCCACATCTTCTGACATTCGAAGGAGATGAATGTGTATTTGGTTTGAATTTTTCGAGTAAGGAAGAAGCGCACAGCTTCAAGTCCCATCTTGATAAACGCTACGAACAAGAGAAAAAGTCTCGTAAGTTTGTCAGGCATCATTTCTTTCTGCATTTTCTAATCCTTTGAAACATTTTAAACCATTGAAGCTGGTCAGGAAATAGCAGTTTTACTTTACGGATTTGGAACGATGTACGTTTTGTTGCGAAATTTGAGAAACCGGAAAGTATAAAAAGGAGGAAATATTGAAGCAGAACATGAGATCGCTGACGAGGAACAAATTTAAAAAATTTTATCTAACGTGTCTAAGCGGTTACATATATTGCTACTTGATACAGTTCATTTTTTCTGTAGAAGAGAAAGAGAGGCTAGCAACTAGTGGCTCTCAGAACATTTCATCCTCATCTGGATCACCACTGTTACCTATGGGTGGTCGAACTCATACAGTTTCGGCACCACATAGGACTGGCATCACCAGCATGGGCACTGTTCCAAATATTGGTGGCGGAACATGGACAAATTTTGTAACGATTAATAGAACCAGAAAAAAGAGTTCAAAAAAAGAAAAAAAGCAGAAGATTCGAAAAGAGGACATCAGTAATCCAACCAATTTTCAGTCAGTTTTTTTTTTTTTTTTTTNTTTTGTTACACAACTGAATATGAAACAAATGAACAAATGAAAAAATAACAAATGAATTTCATTTATTATTTAGCTCTCATCTTTCCGAAAGACTTGATTAGAAGTTTAATTTATTTTCTCCTATCATTCTTAAAAAAATTTTCTCTACATAAGCTAGGCCTCACTCAGAGGTGCAGAATTCCGATTCATCACTGGTTTTTTGTACTAAAGATTGGACCAGAGATATTCCTATGGACATTCATAATATTGTTCTTGACGATCACCATACACACTAGAATTAACAATTTCATACTTTTCAGTTTTGCGAACCGTATTCTTAGGACTTTTGTAATATTCTGATACTGTAGACATAAGGCACATCTTGGATGGAATCAAGACGGTGGTTTCTCGCAAGAAACTTATAACTATGATCCAATGGATGATAGCGTCAAGGCTGTGTTGCGCGCTGCAGGAGAGAATCCGGAGCGAATGTCTAAAGATGATTTGGAATTTTCGAAAAAATTCATTACAGGCTATCAAGAGGTACCCCAAATACAACAATCGTCAGCTCCAATGCATCATAATTATCCGAGGTGATTCCGAGAGTTTAATTTTTCATTCTCGCTAACTTTCTATAACTGATTTTAAGACGGCTCGCAATTAAAATGCAATGCATCTTTGTTCGGAACACTAACTATACAATTTTTCAGGCCTTTCATGACCTCTTCAATTACGAATTCGGCTACATTATCACCAGTTCCGCCGCCACCACCTCCATTAGTGCGTCGTGAAGGACTTCATAGCACTCCAGTTTCAAGACCGCCGCTGAAACCTCCTGCTTCCAGCAAGCCTCCAACAAGACCTTTACCACAGGTTAAATGAATTTTCTGTAAAAGTTTTGGAAAGTGTTCTAAAATTTTGAGCTTTTGAGCGTAAAAGAATTGCACTGTGTAGTTCTTTCTGGTCAGTATACTTTTAAAGAATATGCGACTTCAGTTTTTTTTTAGCCACCTGGTGCAATGAACGGAATACCAACTCCCTACCGACCAAATGATGTACCCCCACCACCTCCACCGCCACCTCCACCGTCAAGTTCTACGTGCTCCACATCGGTAGCACCACCTTCTTCGTCAATTTCTCCAACTTCTTTGCTTGCACCACCTCCACCTCCTCCTCCACCACCACCTGCTGTAACATACCCCAGTAGTACAGCACCTCCGCCTCCACCACCGCCTCCTCCTTCTTATGCTTCCACTGCCAGCAACTGTGCTGGAGGGGGAAAAGCAAGTTTGCTTAGTGTAAGCGGTTTTTTCTTTCTTTCATACTTTTTTCTTATTCAGTAGGACATTTGGTAATTTCATATTCCATTTTTCATTAACAGAACTTGCTCTACTGTATTTTAAAATCTGAATATAATGAAGTTTCGAATGAGATATAAAAATCTTACTTGCTATGTACATATTATTTTTCATGCCATTTTTCAGGAGATACAAGCGGGAGTTACTTTGAAACAAGTAACAACAAATACCAATCACGACAGTGGTATTACCGATGCACGCGATGAAATAATGGCACAAATAAAGCAGGGAGCCAATCTAAAGCCTGTTTGTATCAATTTTCTACTGTGAAATTAGTCTTTCTTTTTATTCAAGGATTACATGAATACATAAAAATTGATACAGTTGATTCATTTGTTTTTTTTTATTATCATGTTTAGAATCACATTTTGAAAATATATTTCTCCTTTTGTCGTTGCTGGAATAAAAGTGTGAATGCTTTTGGAGTAGTAAGTTTTTGCAGGTAGACAAAGAGGAGATTGAAAATCGGAAATCAATACCAAGTGCTACGGACGTGGCCGGAATTGCGGGTGCTTTAGCCCGAGCTTTAGAAGAAAGACGGAGGAACATACGCAATTCAGATGGTTTATTATTTGCTTTTTTAATTATTCATTGCAACAATTTATTTGCAACTTTGACATTTGATGAATTAATATTTCGACAGATTCATTGTGCTGATCAATTTTTTGATTGTGGAACGTTAAAATAGACAGAAAAGTGGAAATTTATTTCTTGGAGCGAAAATTTCTTCATCTCTCCGCTCGAAATATCTAGGTACCAGCTGGAAAAACTTCAATTTTGCAGAATCAGAATCAGAAGAAGAAGCGAATAACAACGACAGTGAATGGGAATCGGATTGAAGTTGTATGGTTTCACAACTTTGACAGGTATAGGAGGACTGTACTGCTGGATTATTTTTCTGTTACTTTATTCAGTCGCGTGTGTTGCATTGAAATTTAATGTGGTGAAGTTCGTATTATTTTATACCTATGGATTTAAAATTTTTTATGAGACTGATGTACAGTTACGCTACCATTAGAAAATATTTTGCACTGAGTCACTTAAGAGATATTAACAAAAAGGATATTTTGTTGGTTTTGTACATTTATCGCTTTTTATATTTGGTTACATTTCTTTATCATGCTCTTCTTGCTGAGCTTTTTATCTGAAAATTTCTTCCATTTCAACTTCTTATAAATTGATGTTGACTATCAAAATTCAAAAGCACCGAAAGTATATCGCAATGAGTTTGAAGAATGGCTAGATATCGAATATCTATCTGCTAGTTACAGATATATCAGATATTGAATGCCCACTAAGGTACATATATTCTCCATTGCTGTAAGCAGCTTTTTTGTCATTTGCATACTAAATTTTTCTTTTTATTTCGAGACACTTCTATTCATTATTTGACATCTATGCTCAATTTATATTTTTTACTGTATCTTTGTATGGGTGTGGGTATATATATATATATGGACAGTTAAAAAGAGTGGTTGTGTGACAAGAATTCAAGTTTTTACGACCTTCTGCAATTTTTAAGCTTAAGACTCTCTTAAAGAGGTGTGTTGTTTTCCTTGTAAATGTGTGTTATGTATACGCTGCTGCTATGCACTGTTAATTTATTGCATGTTTTATAAATATGAACATATTTTTCTTTGTATGTAAAATTTATTTCGACTCTTCATATTTTTCTCTTCTCCTTCTGTGTCCCCAGTGAATTATTTAAAAATTTGCATTTTTTGGATTCTCTTGTCATTTATAATGTATGTAAGCTCTTCCGGTGGAATTTCTCATTTCTGGAATTATGAATATTAATTTTGAGTGGCTTAAATGGTCGTAGTGTAGCTGGACGAAATCCGGAACAGCGCATATCTGGAGAAGTCCAGAACCTGGGACAAGTGCTTCAGTTTTGTCACACAAGGATTTTCAGTTGGTTCATAGTTGAGGTTACCATCTTTGTCAGGTAGTAACCTCAACTGAGTCAGGACAGAAATAAATACAATAATTGATAGTTGTGAATTGGATTCTAGGTTATTTAATTTTCATTATTTAACAAGTATAATAAAGGACCATCAAAAAGAAAAAAGTGTAAGATCTTGATTGTCCAATAGTGCCTGTTCTGCAATTGCGCAGTCGGTGCAACTCACTCTCTGCAAAAAGAAAAAGGAGGCTTATATGGCTGTTAGCAATAATTATATTCTGATAATATGTTGCTAATGTTGCACTCCACCATATTTTATTGCATTTCTTTTTATCGTCCCAGTTAATTTCCCAGTGGCATTATTCCAGAAGACATCACCCAACAGGAACTTTTTTGGTTTACACTATTCTGAAGGTAGCATTAATCTAGTGATCATCATGTCCGTACATGCGAATACTCCTGAATCATGAAGTCATTGTCTTCTATCTACTCCATAATTTAACAGAATTCATACATAGAAAGGTACTAATTTTTAACTGCCATGTAATCCGGCACGAAAGTGTCCCACGTCCCACAACCTATCATCTCAATACTCTCGACCCATCTACGCGCCGGACTATAGAGCCGTTAACTTTGCATTTTACGGTTCGGCCCAGGTAACCATGTGATAAGTGGGTACTGGGGTGATAAATAATGTGGGTGGCTTTGTTAGTTGTGGTGATTTCATGACCTGGTTACAAAAGGTGTGTGGTAGTCGGGATTGGTGCTGATATTTCTTGTGGATGTGGGAAAATTTGGCTCTCATTCTGGGTAAAGTCAGAGGTTCATGAAAGTATCTGCGGGTCATCGATGAATTGTAAAAATAGAGGCTGTGTTCACTTTAAAGAAAGGTACGATTGTGTTATCGATTTTCATGTTTTCAGTGACTGCTCCGTTATTTTGTCATGATTATTATTACAAACGAAACAAGAATGGATCTGGCATATTCTGAAACACCGACTTTAATGTATTGATATAAATGCAGTAGGCAGAGATCAACATTTTTTCAATCTTCAGCATTGTTTCAGTGGTTTAAGGCTGGAAAATATAGGAAGGTCAACTTTTTAGGTGTTAATCAGATGGGACAATTACTAGGTCGATCAAATGGTGGGACGGGGTCCAGTGATGTTGATATGATTGCTGATTCTACACGGGCTACTCCTTCACGTAAACGTAAAGCAACCGGTGATAGTCAGATGGAAACGCGGAAGAAGAAAATCAGCAAAGTACGTATGGAAGGTTTTAGGATTTCTATAGACTGCCTCTTGCGAGGAAGTAAATTTTGGATCCGATTATATGTGTTAAATAAAAAAGCTTATATCTCCGCTTACTGAAAATACGAGTTGACTTGTCTTAAATCTTATCATTCATTATTAAAGAGTGTTGGATACTGCCGTAAATTTTATCTGCATATTACTGCATTGATAAGTTATCGTACCTGGCCCTTTAGATAAGCGTAGGAAGCAAACGAAAAATGTAATTTTTTAATGCGTTTGTTAAAAGTACCGTATTTTTCAATCTCCTCGAAGCTATTGACTTCTCAAATTACGATATTCTCTGTAATTATCAGTATTTAGTTGGATACTGCGAAATATATCCATAAACGATTGTTTGTTGATGGTGCCAAATCGGATATAACAATTTGTGCATTGGGGCGAACATGGAATCTTCACAGACTTTATTTGGAGCAGTGCAAATTTTTCGATAGCTTGTTCAGGTATATGACATACATGGTTCGTAAAAGAAATCATTTTGTTATATGTTCTGTTTGCCTCGAAAGATTCTGGTATATACAAATCTTTCAGTTAATTGGCAGGTGGATTGGACCAAATAGTTTCAAATCCAATGTCTTGACTTCCTTAGAAATCTGGTGCTAAATCGCGTTAACATTGATAAATCTGCTGACCAGAAATAATCGTATAATTGTCATTAGGACCAAAACAACTTGTATATGTTTTATTTAATCCTTGGCAGTAATCCAAAGATTTTGCAATGTAAGACTTAGATTTGACTATTAAAGTTTTTTTTTTTACTTTTTCCGCAGGTACTTTTCCGTTACGTACATTTGCATCTCTTTCAGAGGACACTGGAAAGATAGTAATAATGCAGTGATACAGATTGATATAGTTGATCCGAATGTCACGGTCGAAGGTTAATTTTTCATTGCGTTGTTCGCTGATACATAAGCCATGTTTTGCAGAATCCGTTTTGAATTTTTCAGCTGTTGAAGTTTCAAATTCTTTTACTAAAGTTTTCTTTATTAGAAATATAAAAAAGTTTTTTTTTTCTCAGTGCTACAAAGTTGTCGGAAGAAATGAGAAGTCGGTATAGTTTTTAGTACATTTATTCACTAATTTTTGAATCGTTGGTTTTTTGCTCACTAATTTTTTTTATTCAGGATTTAATATGGTTTTGGAATCACTGTATCACAATGAACTTGAACTCGATTTAGAGAATGTTCCAAGTCTTATCGCATCAGCTTCAATGCTTAGCCTGGTAATGCTATGTTTTCATTAGGCCTGCAATATATATGTCGCTCATTTTTCTTTATCTCAATGAAATTCGTTTTTCTTTATTTTTCTCATTCATTTGTTTTCTCTGTACATTGAAGGATTCATTGAAACTTCATAAATTGATCTTTAAATTTTCAATTTTAGTGGAAAACTTTCTGACATGTCTGTTACATTTTAGTATTCACTTTGTTCATTTTAGGATAGTGTTATGGAGCGTTGTGAGGAGTTATGTGCTGAATCACTTAATGATGAACGAGTGCTTGAGTTCTATATGCTTGCCGAACAATACGGTCTTCCGGATTTGTCCGAAAAGTGTTTCAAGTATTTGAAAAATAATTTTTGGCGATTATCCAATAAATCATCAATTCTTTATACAGTCAGGTGGTTACTTTTTGGATTTATTAGCTAATTTTACCAGAAAATTTTTCCATTATGTTCGAACAACGTATGTGGAAATAGTCGATAAAATCTGCATTCGATAAGAATATTTTTTTGCTGTGAAAGAATCTATGAAAAGTGTAGGGCACAGTTGATAAGATTTGCACAGTTTCAATAATATTTTGGCTTATGATTACAATGGTAATCATTTTCTAGTCACGGAACGATGGCAAAGTTGATGGCTGCATCAGATTTGCTGGTCATTGAAGGAGAACTTGATCTGTATGAAACAATCAAAAAGGTACGGAATTTTATAGTCGGGTTCATCACTATGCCTGATCACTGAGCCGTCCCTTGCATCTGCAAGTTAGATTCTATAATGCAACTTTTTTTTAATCCAGTTTTGGTTAAGTAGTCGGTGTTGAATACTTCTGTGGGATTGTTTTAGAATTTCGAACAATTTCAACGAGTTCGTTTGGTCATTAATATTTTGCATATTTGCATGAATTTTTGTAATATTAAGAAGTAATAACTTCAGTTATTTTCAGTGGATTTTCTTGCAAACAGTTCCTTATGTTATGGAAAATAAAGAAATACGTACTGAGATGACGAAATATTATTCTTCACTAACGGATGATGACGGGGATGCGTTGTGTCGTACCTTTGCGGACATAACTTGTAATATCCGTATCGGGCACATTGTTTCATCGGTAAAAACGATCGGCGATTTGCGAAAAGATCCACTTATTCCAAATGAAATTATTGATCAAGTGCTTGCTGACAACTGGTTTTTGCTTTTATGTAATGAAGAAACGAAAGAGTAAGTTTCTTCAAGTGAATTCATTAGTTAAATGTTTTTAACGTGTGTTACGAAGAGATTTAGCATTAAGTACCGAGCTCAATTTTAAATTGCAATGCATTGTGAGATATGTTCACTCCTTCCTTCTTTTGAACGGAATAGTGAGGGTCTTTTTGATCCCAGTAATAAGCAGGAGATGACAACTTTATATACTTGGCTTTAAATATAGTAGTTCCTGTATATGGAATCTAGGAAGTTGATAACTCAACTAATTTAAATGCTGTTTTCATTGAAGTGATTGTTTCAAACAAGAAAAAAAATTTTGTTAAAGATGTATTTGTTAATGAAAGAAGGAAAGTCATACTTTCCAGGCAAATCGAAGTTAAAGATGAAGATTTTCACCTTAATGCTCATCGATTAGGACGGTTGCTTGACTCATCTCCAGTATGTCTTTTTTACCTTTTTTTATACGAAATAAAAAAATCGGCTTACATTTGTTTGCATTTCTTTTCCAACAGTTTTTGATTATTTAGTTCATAATGTTACAATTCATTTTTCATCTTTCTGATAGTACATAATCCATTATCATCCTGCGACACTAGTACCAGAAAATGCGATGCACTGGAATAACAGATTAGTCCCCAGTAATTCTTTATTCCATTAGAGATTTGCGTGACATGTTAAAAATATCAGGAAATATAAAATTTATTTTAAGAAATGTTGGCGATGGTCTGGTTTCAATTTTGGTGTAGATCTGCTATTGAATTACAGTGATGGGTGAGCTTTTCATACATTGTCAAAGTTAATGAATTTCTTTTCTGCTGAAGTCAATTTATGTTAGAAGATACTTGAGACTCTGGTATACTGCTGATTCTAGAAATTTTTTTTGACTTTTTAAGCGCTATATTGTTTTTTACGACCAATGAACGATTTTTCTTTTTTTAAAGGAATAACTAAGAGATGACGGATTTCTCAGTGATGAAAAATTTTGCTTTGAAGCATAGACTATCGGACCGAAAATCACTGTAACTGTTGAAGTTATAAGTGACCAATTTACTTATTCGTTAATAATGTAGTTGAAACTAATTTGAATTAGTCTTATTTACAGGGTGATAACTTTGAAGAGGAACTGTTTGTCGCAGTGGACACCTTATTCGACCAATTTGAAATTTGATATATTGCTGCATTATCGGTATTACTGTCACAGTGTTATTACATATAATTCCGGCCTATATAATTTGTTGGTTTAATAATAATTTTCAGAATTGAATCGTAAAATTCATTTAAAATTTAAAATAAAAATAGTTTATATTATCATCGTTTCAGAATGATTGTTGGAAACAAGCATGGGAAATTCCTATACGATTCGGCCATACGTAGTCGTTCTTTGCGGATCGATCAGGTTGTTTGCGTGGATTTTTTAAATTTGGTTTTTAATAGTATACATTAGATTTTCCATCTTCTTTCATAACTATATATCGCCTTTTCTGCTTCTCTCCTCTTCCTTGCTCCGTTATCCAGACATGTCTGATTAAAAATTTAATGTAGCAGTTAAAGTCTCTTAACCAAAATCCATTACATTCACGTTATCATATGTTTTTTTTAGAAATAATTTTCTGTTAGCAGTTCTAAAATATATCTTTATTTTATCAAATACAAAAGATCTGTCGTTTGGTTCTTTTTTATTTGATAGAAAAAAAAAATCATTTGTGCTGCGGTATTGATACCGCATTATATAAAGAGGTAATCCATGATACAGGAAGATAATTTGAATACACAAGCTATCATTATTTTTTTCCTTGTCGTAACTTGCCTTGAACATACCCATATCTATGAAATGTTTCAGACTGTTATTATCGCACGCTTCTTACCAGTTGCAGAAGAATTTCCAGTTGCAGTGCACTTTTTTTATTTGGCAACATTACCTTCAAAGCCTGTTTTGAGCTATTGGGAACCGTACTTGAGGAAATCTGGTAATTTTTTAAGCTTAAAAAATATTGAAGTTTTTGAGAATTTTAATTCTGTATTCTTAGCTACACCAGGTTTGTAAGACAAACATGGATACGCTTAGTCTCAACACATTAATGTCATGGTTTGATTATACTTTCAGATTCTACTATGCAATAAAGGCATCGTTGCAGAGGAAAATACAGTGTTAATTAGTTCAGTTTTTTTGTCTCATATTTTTTCTGGAACATACCGTTTCATTTCATGGTCTCAGTGTTGTTATTTTATAAAAGATAACATGATATGAACTGGAAAAGAAGTAATTTTTGTCAGTACCATTTGATCTTTGAATCATTTTGTAGGGAATTTCATTTATGAATCATACGGTTTAGTTATTTTCATTCAATATACATTTAAAGATTATCGCAATTATAGAAGTTTTTAAAGATGGAAAACTTTAGTCATCTTCCTCTTGTTTTCAAATTGATTAATCATTCAAGCGATTATTTCTTGGACCAAGCAGTTCTCTTATCCGTTCTGGCCCCATATCTACTCGGATTGCTATGATTTGGTAGATGATTGTACATAATTTTCAGTCACTGATTTTTTAGATAATTGTACATAATTTTCAGTCACTGATTTTTTAGATGATTGTACATAATTTTCAGTCATTGATTTTGTATTATTATTTTATGAATACTTGGTATGGTGATACGATTTCACATATATAGCTCTCTGCAATTGAGCTCTTGCTCAGGTCGTGAATTTATATGATTTTAATCTTGCTAGTTAAATTAGCTCTGCTCTTTGATTTTCTCCAGTAAGTAGAAAATACGGTTTTTTTTGGGCTTACCGGAAATTTCTTATACTGTATTTTTACAATTCATTATTGCAAGTCCACGTTGTTTTAATTACGAAATTTATTGTGATTATAATATTACGGAAAGATGAAATGACTAATCCAATTTCCTTATAAATTTAGGTCAACAAACAAAAAACAGTTCCGTCTTACATCAGATTTTATATTCTACATTCTTGACATTTTCCTGACTTGTTTTGGATTGTTAAGGCCATTGAAAATATGACTTCAGTCATTTAATGTACAAAATTATTTCATTCCTTACAACCATACTTCTGTGTCGTTGTTATATAATAGATATAAATATTTGTCGCCTAATTGTTTTGCAATTATAGTATATGTTAATAATAAATGGTAAAGGTCGAAGTTGTTGACTTCTATGAGTATAATCGTATAATGAAAGAAATGCAGTACTCTTTCCAATTTAGGCATGTTTGCTATAATTTTAAGCATGCCTCTTCTGTGAATGTGTGAATGCCTTACGCATTTCGTCGATGATATAGAGATTGGATGCTAATGATGACATTTATGAATTTCTTGAGGATCCAAATTTTCAAATCTAAAATGGTCTAAATATTGTCAGTTATTCAAATTAGAATTTATATGACCACCTGATATTAATACAAAGCAACCATAATTACATATATATGCGTATATATATACATATATATATATGTGCATAAAGGAAATTGTGCGAAGTCAGAAAGTTTTTCCGGAAGAATACCGTGGTCATTACTAGGACAAATTTAGCCTATTTGGATAATCACCAACTAAAATTCCCATCCAGATGTCTAGTTTAAAAATTTATTTTTAGTCTTCAGTTTTTTTTTAAAGGTTTCAGATGTACATGCATGAACAGAAACGTTGTCACAGCAGAAACTGTATTTTTAAGCTTGGTACTGAAGCAAGAAGAAAACTGTAAGAACGACGGTAGCACCGGTATCTTTGGTGTTTGTTATTCAATTTATAATATGCAACGAGTTTTTAAAGCGTATCTATTCATCATAGAACGGTATCAATCAACGTTTCCTGCGAATTGACATATTAAAACTTGATCTTTTATCACACATTATCTGTTTATATTCGATAAAATAAAAGAGAAGTGTATGGAAATTCAGTTAATTGATGATATTTAGGATCAATGTAAAATAAAAGATGAAATTATACACCAAAAATTACCATATTTTCCTTCTGCTGTTCCGTACTTAGCGAGTATGTATATGTTGGAGATAATAATAGAAGCATATAGAGCATATCGAGTTAAATTGAAATGGAGAAAAGAGGAGAAAAAAGTGTTCGATCGTCTTGATGGATTCCTAATTCATTATAATTGGAATTTCAAGTTAATCAGTTGATTTTTGTTAAATTTGAGATGATATATTATACAATCTTCATGTTTTCATCTTTCGAAGCGTGTTTTATCATCAAGCATAACTGCAACTACCTTTCATTATCAGACGTTTGGAATGTTTGATTCCCCACAAATCAAGAGATCGCCGTCTTTTTTTTCATTTCCAATTGTTTATAAAATAATCGCTAGCTAAAAAATTTTATTTTACACTGTTGAATTATATATTGTTTGAATTTCGAATAATGCAAATCATTTGAGAAGTTAAAATATCTGATTTATGTGTTAACTTAATCACTGAATAATAAATCGTAGAAATGCAGCACATTTTTCAAGTAAAGGATGGGAATTACAGTTGGTCTATTTCTACAGTTTCATTCCCCAGTCTAACATAGATTTTGGAATTAGACAAATCAGTTGTGTGTATTTCATACAATAGTAATT
>UPTC01000740.1:0-27957 GCA_900537255.1 Acanthocheilonema viteae | reverse complement strand
GTTATTTCTTTTTGTTTTTGTTATTTCTTTTTGTTTTTTTATTTCTTTTTGTTTTTTATTTCTTTTTGTTTTTTTATTTCTTTTTGTTTTTTGAAAAACACTGTTCTGTTCCACTTTTATTTTTTGCTTAATTCTATTAATGAATTCATTTTCTCTTCAAGGACGATCTCTCAAATTGTTCGGAACTTGGCCCAAAGCTCTACATTTGGGGAACGCGTATCTGTGTTTTTGATGTACAACGCGCATTTCGCACTTTTATCAACGAATTTAGACCGGCAAGCGTTTCAGATGATGAAAATATGCTGACACTGCTATCAAATGTGAGAATGGGTAAGTTGAAACAAATCCGTAATAATAGAGTGAGAATTCCATTTCTGAAATAAGAAAAGGATCAAATGCATAAATTTATGTGAATAATGTGGAATTTTTTTAACTAGCTTTTCAGAATTGATTAAGAGTCTCTTATTTTTACAAATAAGTTTTTGAAGTCTGTAATATGACAATGACATTTCCAGCACTCACTTTAAATTTAAATAAATGAAATTGAGTGGCTTGACAATGTGTACAATGTGTACAATAGCAAACACAAAGTTGATTTATTTCCAGAAATTGATTTGGAACGACCGTACTATTTGGAACGCTTGTATGAAATTGATCAGAGTGAGAACATAGCTTTCAATTTGAATTTACAACATGTTAGACTATTCAACGAAGCGCTTTATCGAAAAATTGTGTGTTATCCATCGGTAAGTAAGTTTTGAACTTGTTATTCATAGCAACGAATTTAGCAGGAAAACTACTGTTAACCAATGATATAAGAAAATTCCTTATATCATTTGTTAACAGTAGTTTTCCTGCTAAATTCTTTGCTATCAATAATAAGTTGTAAGTCGCAAGCTGTTATGATGTGAAACAACAAATTACATTATATCGAGAGATGATCTACATTGCTACTAGCATCATCACTTTTAGTACATCGATTTTGTTTCTGAAACCTTCCTCGCATTTTTCACTTATTTTAAACTTATTAAACTACTGTAAGTTTAAGGACATTATACCGTATCTTGATCTGACGATAAATGAAATATTTTCCGAGAAATATCAAAAGGTATTATATGCTCCAATTGAAGTTCGGCCATTTAATGCACAGAAAACGCGTAACATGCGTGCACTTAATCCACAGGATATCGATCAATTAATCACTATTAGTGGTATGGTTATACGAACTTCACCATTGATCCCTGAGATGAGACAAGCATATTTCCGATGCACTGTTTGCAATTTTCCGGTAATTTCTATCTGATTTATCATTGAAATTAAGATTACTTAAAAGCTTCTGTTTATTTCTACTTTTTTGACAGTGTTCAAATCCGGCTCACAGTTTTTAAATTTTAAAGGATAAAAAAGGAGTTTTTATATTTTAAAGATCTTAAAATTTCCCTTTGATTTTTTTATAGAGCTTGAGTATTTTCAGGTTGATGTTGAAGTAGATCGTGGTCGAATTGAAGAACCAGCCGTGTGTCATAACTGTCAGTCGAAATATTCTTTCCAGCTTATCCACAATCGTTCTCTTTTTATGGATAAGCAAATAATTAAACTGCAAGAATCTCCAGGTGCACTGCTGGATTAAAATTCATAAATTTTCCTTTGTAAACTGTTAATTTGCAAATCTTAAAAATTTCTTTTTTGAAGTGGATGCCTGTTTGTACTTTCTCCAAAAAGCGTTATACTGATTTTTTTTAATGAACAATTTTCATTCTGTAATTTAATTTTCTATTCTGCTTAAAACTCGATTTTGAAAACTTTGTTACTATGCGCGAGTTTATTTTTAGATGATATGCCTGCCGGCCAAACGCCATATACAGTAACATTGCTTGCACACGGTGATATGGTAGAGCGTGTTCAACCCGGTGATCGTGTAGCTGTAACAGGGATTTACCGTGCCGTACCAGCACGTATAAATCCACGCATGCGAAACGTTAATTCCGTTTACCGTACCAGCATCGATGTATTACACTTTCGAAAGACTGATCAGAGTCGATTACATCAAATCGATGACGGGTAACCGATCATTTTCCATGAATACAAGAAAATCCAGTAATCATTCATAATTTGGATATTATTTTCACTTATTAGAACGTTTGTAAAGCTTAAATCATTAAAATATATTTTTAAATCTTTTTATCAGAACTCATTTAACGGATGAAAGAGTTTCCATGATCATGAATTTGGCGAAGCGAGCCGATATTGTTAATCGATTGACAAATGCTGTGGGTAAGAAAACTCCTATTCTTGTTAATATATCTTTTTGTATTTCTGCACCTAATGTTTCTTTTCATAAATTAGTGGAGCTTTTGTTTAATTTTTTTTTTGCAACATATCATGATTTAGTTTATGTCTTATTATCAGTGTCTCACATCTAGTGCATAAGGTGCTTAGATCACTGTGAAACTCGCAACATCAGAGATTCTTATTTACTTCCCTTTTCCATCTGGAAAAATCCAGAAACTGTTCAATTAAAAAGCAAAAGAATGCCAAAATAAAGGACGTTAAATGAGTGAGGTAATCTTTTATTTGTTATAAAAGTTTTTAACCAATATTGTTTGAGCTCCTTCAATCTACGGCCATGAGGATATTAAACGAGGCATTCTTTGTTTATTGTTCGGTGGTACCAACAAGGAAGATAGAACAGGTAACAAAATTAAGCTACGAAGTGAAATAAACATATTGCTCTGCGGAGATCCTGGCACCAGTAAAAGTCAGCTTTTACAAGTAAGTTTTACTGCAGTTCATTAAGAATACGGTCACTAATGATTTGTGCGGATCGAAATATTAAGTTTTCTATTATTTCTTAATTTTCCTTAACTCATATTAAATGTGTTTTTTCTTTTTATTGGGAATACGTTTATTTCACTTAAAACAGTAGATAAAATATAATGTATTAGCTATAGTAAAAACACGAATGACAAATTTCAGTATGTGTATCGACTTGTGCCGCGCGCACAGTACACATCAGGAAAGGGGTCTTCTGCGGTTGGGTTAACAGCGTCTGTTGCCCGTGATCCTGACACACGTCATCTTGTTCTACAAACCGGTATGTTAGCACGTTAATATTACAAAAAATGAAACAAAAAACGAAAGCAACTGAGATTTATATTTCAGGTGCACTTGTTTTGGCAGACAATGGAGTATGTTGTATAGACGAGTTTGATAAAATGAATGACAGTACGCGCTCAGTTTTGCATGAAGTAAGTTAAAGTAAGATATGTCAAACGGTAGTTTATTTTTGTGAGTGTAGGAAGAATTACATGGAATGGCATGTATTTTCTCTTTCTTTGCTTCCTATCTTACTGAACCGTTTTTGAGCTGAACTATTAGTTATTAGTTGTTAATTATTACATATTATTACTAGTTATTAATTGTAGAGGTTCAAGTCATCAGGTTATTATGGAAATTCTAAATGACATGATTTCGGAAGGTAGAGAAAGTGTGTAAATAAGTCGCAGAGATACAAACATCATAGATTGTTTTAAGAAGTTATTAAGTCGTTCATTAACATTGTCATTTTATGAAAATATATAGGATTCTGTAGGTAATGGAGCAGCAAACTCTTTCGATAGCCAAAGCTGGCATTATTTGCCAGTTAAACGCGCGAACTTCAATTTTGGCTGCAGCAAATCCCATAGACTCACAGTGGAACCGGAATAAGACTATCGTTGATAATATTAAACTGCCTCATACCTTGCTCTCCAGGTCAATATACCCTTTATACGTCTTTTTATAGAAATTTGCATGTTTGTTAAAACTTCATTTCTTTTGCTTGGTAATTCGAAAAGTTTCCAGATTTGATTTGATTTTTCTTTTGGTTGATTCCCAAAATGAATTGTATGATCGACGTCTAGCCAATCATTTGGTTTCATTGTACTACCGAGAAACCGACAATGATGGTACATTTGTAACCTTGAATTTACTGAGATTTGAATTTTCTAGATAAATAGGCCATGTAAATTTTATTCATTAGAAATCTAATGTATAAGAAAATTGGTTTTTTTATGAATATTTTGAAAAAAGACTGTATTGGATAATAGTTTGTATTGTTAAATGGATTATAATATGTGAAATTTTAAAAGCAATTGTATTGCATTTTACAGACTGTGAACTGCTGGATTTAGCTCTTTTACGTGATTACATCGGATATGCTCGATCTTATGTTAATCCAATGTTGGATGAAGCATCTTCGCGATGCCTTATTGATAAATATCTCCAAATGCGAAAAGCTGGATCTGGTTTTGGACAAGTAAAAATATTTCAATTTTCTTGCAGCACGCATCGTACACTGTCGACTCAATTCGGATTTTTTTAATATCATTTCTCATCTTAATAGATCAGTAAAAGACACATTTCCTTTACTGATCCATTAAGATGATGACATATTACAATTTATAGATTTCTGCTTATCCTCGACAACTCGAATCACTAATCCGTTTAGCTGAAGCTCATGCAAAGATAAAATTGAGTAGTATGGTATCAGTACAAGATGTTGAAGATGCATACAGGCGAGTAGGATTTCTTGAATTATTATAACCAGTTTAACGATATTTTTTTAAATGAAAGTGCCGTTTTTTTTACTTGTTATGTAACGTTTTTATTTGAGCTTTAAAAAGTGAGTTGTAGATTATTTTTGATTTGAAACGAATTCTTGGTTTTAGACTGAAGTCTGTGTTTTCGAAATTTAACTTTTCTTTTCAATTTTTATGTGTTTCAGTTTATATCGCGAAGCTCTCAAACAGTCAGCAGTAGATCCATCTACTGGTCGGGTTGATATCAACATTTTAGCTGCTGGAATCAGCGCAACAACTAAACAAATCATTGATCAACTGGCTGAAGCAATTCTTGGTGAACTTTCACAACGACATGGAATTTTGATTTCGCTAAAACAGTTAATGCAGCAATTGCGTCAAAATGACCTGGTAGATTTTAGAAATTCTTTGTAATTTTTTATAGTTTCTAAATATTCAGGCTTGAAGATAATTTTGTACAGTTTTAAACACCGAAAATCTTAAAAATTGATTTAAAATGATTGTACCGTATTTGTAAAGGGAAGTACGTTTCAAAATTTAGCAATTTATATGGATTTACAGTCAATTTGTAATTCAATCATTCAAATGATAGAAAATTACATTTGAAATGTTTAGATTTGTACTATGTCAATATTGCTTCACTTTTTAAGATCTACTAGCTTATTATTGTTTTTCAGTCCTTTACAAGAGAATTATTCGATGAGGCGGTCAACAACTTGATGAGAAACGAACTTTTGGTTCGAACTGGTGACAAAATACGATATGTTCCTGCAACCTGATATTCTATTCCTTTATTTTTTAAAAGCAGACAGAATAGACAACTTGGAATTATTCTTACGTTAATTGAATTGAAAATTTAAACATTTAAACTTTTTAATGGGGTCCCACATTTCTCTGTGTTCCTTTCTTCGGATAAACGTTTGCTGTTCAACCCTGCGTCAATCAAAATTAAGCAGCTTTTACATGATGCAGATGAATTCTTGTATTGAATATTGAACTGCATAATATGTCTTTGCATAAAGGAAATGTATTCGAATATCTTTGTAAGAACAGTTAGAAGATCTGACAATTGATTTTGGAAATTTAGTCCGTCGCGAGTGTTCCATTGATCAGTATTGAAGCAACAAAAGGACTGAGCAGCAATTGCATTGATTATATTGTCATGTTTGTACTTTATTTATCTATCTTTTTTTATTTGCATTTTAAATAATGCCAAAAGTTGGAACGCTTATGAATAAAATGTGCATCTATATTTTTTAAAATATTTTCTTTATAAATTGTCCGTTATTTGTGTGATTTAATTTTGGCATCCCAATTGTGTCTTATGTTTTATAAGTAGACAATTCTACTACTTGACACAATGTATTACAGCACTAAATATCATTTTCCATGAATTTCTAACGTTTTTTGGGGAGCAACCTTAGCATACTAGTACTGAAATTGAACTTAGTGGCATTTTTCGTAGCTGCTAAAACCACTACCAAACCTGAGTGCAGAGTTGTTCACGACTTCGTGCATATTTAGTATTGGTATTACAGCACCGTTTCCGAGATTTTAATAGGATCCTTGAATGAAGGAACTTTGCTTGGTAGTATTAAGAGAGGGAAATACTTTTACTAACACTTATAATTTGCTTTGAATTATAATTTTATCTTTGAAAATTCATTTAATACGTAGTGAAAATTGCTGAAATTTTGATTGAAGTCAGATTTTAGTTGTTGTATCAAACAATTTATTTTGGATTCAATGCAGCAAGACACAATTCGCATATTGCGATGCGCCTTAGGGTAATTGCAGCAATACCATTGCATTTCATTGATGTCTCATCCCCATCAATCTACAATTATTTGGAAGAAAATGCTAATTGCGACAATACAAACTGGTCCAACTCTGATTCAGAAACCCTGGCAACCATTTGACGACTTAATTTCCAATTTAAATGTTCATCTCTTCCTGTTCTAACCCTTTTTGTGTGCTCTTTTCCGTTTCGCGGTGGATCTTGGCCGCATTTATTATCTGTTCATTACAGCTATACTTCGGTTCTCTAGTAAAATTGGCTAATCTTGCATAGCAATAAATATGCTTGAATTATTTGTAGATGTGAGTAGGTGAAGAGATCCCTATTGCGAAAGCTATAAGGATTTATAAGTGAAGATGTGCGTATTTTCATTTGTGGCTAATTTCTCAGATATTTCATAAATTTGCCGAAGATCTAACATTTAGATATGTAGTAGTCAAATTAAAGTAATCCTTATTTCATGTAGTCATTGAGAAATTTATTTGAAAAAAAGAAAGAATGCTTCTTTGTAATGAGACACTTTTTTATTCGCTTTTCAGAAATTCTGAAGTGTATGGAGATTTCAGGTGAATGCAGCTATTTTGTGGTAACAGTTTGGAATTTTCATACAGTTGTCTCCTGCCGCTACTGTTGTTGTCGGTTGTGAAATCAGATCGAGAACATGTGGAGCATGGTTTCAGTGGGAGGTTTAAGAAGGAACACGATGCCGAAGGCGACCAGCATGACGTCCATGCTGATCATAAAGTTGTTATTGGTGCGTATACCCAGAATTTCATATTTTTCTGTGTTAATGCTGATTAAATATGCGTGGAATAACGCTTCGTTCATTGACAATTGTTATTCAATAAATTTATTATAGATAACCAAATTTATTTTTACTTTATGGTTTAGTTGAACTTTGTTCAGTTCTAAAAACTTATTCATTCTTCAGAGGATCAAAGTAATCAGGATGTCTCATACGCAGATGCAATATATAAGTGACCATTTTTGAATTCTTTGTAAAGTTTTTCTGGCATTGTAACATCTGTCATTTCCTTCTTCTAAATGCTTTAGTTTTTTTTTTTTGAACTGATAGATTTTGATCTCTTCCTTATTAGTTTAGGCTCTCGAAAAGAAGCCGAAATGTTTGATGATTTGAGTCCTGAAGAAGCAAAACGACGGTTGACAATTTTAGCTAAGAAAATGGATGGAGATAATGACGGATACGTGACTCGTGAAGAGCTAGAAAAAGTGATCAAAAAGTATGTGCTTCTCGATATATTAAAAATTTGTACGAAGAGTTTTAAAAAATTTTTTCGAAATAATTATTGCAAAGCTAGGCAGTTTTTTTTACCGATTATTTTCTGCTTTTATTTTTTGTAAACAACTAAATAAAGATAAAGGTGTAATATAATAGTAGATCTCTTCAAAGAAATTATTGTCTTCATAGTTTGTTTGAGGAACATGATTGCGCTGGATTTGGAGGAATCAAATGATCGATTCCGAGAAATGGATACAAATCAAGACAGTTTGATAACATGGGATGAATATGTGCAGGAATCATTTGGCGACATCGACCCGGAGAATGAGGTTAATCTGTTTTGCTAATTTTTGAAGATTTCTGCAAATTAAAAAAATCTCCGAGAGAGATTAATATTAAAAAAAATATTTTACATGCAAATAGAACGACTTCAAACTTTTCACTCTTTTGCAAATCTCGTTGCACAGATCATTTTTCTTAATATACAGCTGGATCTTTAAATCAGCAACCGATTTAAAAATGTTTTTATTTTTGCCGAAGTCTAAATGTGGATGTTGTGGATGTTTAGCCCCTAACCCATCATTTTGCATGTTAAAAAGAAAAGTGGGATTTTGCAGTGGAAGTAAGCTTATCTACAATTTAAAATATGTGTGGGAAAGAATACACAATAAATTTTAATTGTTTGAATACCTAAATTGTCCACTAGGAAATTGTTCATATTGTCATCATTATATTATGTTGCCTTATATACACAATCCAGTCATTCTTTTGCCTGTTATGGCTAGAATCTCTCGTTTAAGACAGTTCCCTGTAACTTTCATATTTTATTTCTTTGAGACCTATTGAAGGTTTACTTTTTATAACTATACCATTCAATTCGAACATGATAGCAACTCCACTGTTTCATTTGTCTGAGTTCATTTTCCAGGACTTTTAAAAGTTTGTTGCATTTCGCCTCCGAAGAAGCTACATTATCTGTGTGATCATTGAGGTAGAACAGATTTTTCTGCTTTAACATTTCTTTTCCAGAAATAATTTTTATGTTACTAAATACATCTTTACCTTCAGATCATAGATGCAGATGACAAACGTCTATTGGAGGATGATAGGAAATTTTTCTTCACAGCAGATCAGGATAAAGATGAGAAGTTATCGAATGCAGAATTTCATGCCTTCCAAAATCCTGAATCCTTCCCACATATGCATGCTGCTTTAATTGAGGTAATATTGTAGAATCTGAAACTTTCTTCAGAATTTCATGCACAAAACAATGCTTGCAAGGAGATCATACCATTGATACATGCGTTCCATCAAAGGATTGATAATGATGCCAATTTTAATATAATATGATTGGACAGCTTAGAAACATTTAAGAAATAATAATCCGTTAGCACGAATCATCGCGATATTGTTTTGAGATATGAAGTTTAAGGTCACTATGAAGGAGAAAGATAAGAACCAAGATGGAAAAATTACTTTGGATGAATTTCTGGATGATCTAGCGGGAGATCAGAAGTCAGACTGGTACACGGTGGAAAAGAATCGTTTTGAACAGGACTATGATAAAGATAGAAATGGAGTTCTCGAGGGCCCAGAAATTGCTTCTTGGCTTGTTATGAGTTTGGAAACAACTGCAGCTGAAGTTTATATCATTTTTCATCCATTCATTCAAATTTGGATTTTTGAATTTCGTTGGTTTTCATGAGTTTAAATGGCTTATCTAATCCGCTTTAGTGAAATATGGAATTTTGAATTTTTGATGAAGAAAGTAAGTTATTGTCCAAAATTAAATAATTTATTCGAAAGAAAAAAAATCATTTTCCTTTTACTTCAACATGTAGGTAACTTATGGTACTCAGATATGCTGATACTTATGTATGATTTCTCAGTTAATCTTGATTTATAAGCGTCAACATTTCGTATTCAGGAAGTAGAACATTTAATGTCGAAGGCAGACAAAGATAATGATGGACGCTTGTCTATCGATGAAATTGTTAGCGAATCGGATCTGTTCGTCGGTTCTGAAGCAACAAATCATGGCGAAAATTTGGTTAATCTATCACATGATGAGCTGTAATAGTGCTGGAGCAATAATAATTGTTGTCGCTTTTACTATACATTTACGTTCTGTTGAAGCGTTTGGCTCGCTGCCTAATAATTCCACCGCACTTTCCAGCATAACATGTTAATGAAATTTTAATCTAATTTGTGATACCAAATTTCATCTGATATTCCATTACTGTATGTGAAAATTCTAGCGACGAGTAGGATATCTAGCTGAACGATAATCACTCAAAAGACAGACAGAACCTAAATTTCAGGAGAAACTTATTTGCGTCCTATCTTTATCATGAAAAATGATGTTCTACGCTGTATTCCACCTCTTTTGTTTCGTGCAACTTTTAGATACTGTATTCGGCAGTTCAGATAAAATAGGTAGAAGCACATAAGTGGACATTTATTGTATATTTATTTTATTAGCAGATGCTTTAACCATGCCCAACATGCAAGCAAATTAATAATTTTATCATGCTCATATATTGTGAAACTTTACGACATATACATTTCTTTTGGTTGTGTATGTTGTAATACGTTTCAAAATAAGTCTAAGCATACAGAAAGTACGTCAAACTTGATCACCTCGTGTCAACTTAATTTTTTACTATATCAACTTAGTTTTTTAATTAAAAAATGAAAAGCTAAGGATTTGTTCGTAAATATTAAGTATGTATCACTCTGATTAACTCTAAGCAATATGTGTGCATATATTACATACATTAATAAAAGTGTCATATATATATCAAACTAGAAATAATGGAGGGGAAATGAGTGGTATATGAATTCAGAGGATGATAGAAGGATTAATAAAAGACCTTCAACTATTAATAAAATGTCCTAGAAAAATCGGGACATTACCCGTTAAAAATCGAGAAAGAGATTCATTTAGGTCACGGACCGTACAATACACTCTACAGCAGTACCATTCGTAGCAAGTTAAGTTTGAAAAAATATTATATTCTGAAAGGCAAAATGGATCGCATAAATGACATGAGAGCCCTTAAAAGCAAGGGAAATAAAACAGAGGTTCTAAAAAGACGAAAAATGAAAAAATTATAACATGGAGGTTTTCCAAATCTACTGGGCAGCTTGTTCGCAGTCGTACAGAGAGTTATGGCGCCATATTTAGTGAAAAGAAATGCCTAGTGCATGAGCGGAAACTAAATCAAATGAATTCAATGAGTATTAATCTCAGTTAACAGTGAGAGCAATATTTTGAAGACCGACAACTTCTGTTGACAAAGTAGGTCGAGGCCCCTCAATGCCTTTCATATTAATAGTATCTACAGATCTAATTAAAATCGTTCTCTCTTTCAAATGAATTTGAATGATTAATTCTGGTTCAATATATATATCATAGCAATTTATATGTTATTTAACTGAATTCAAGAAGACTGTCTATTGAGAAGTGAGATCAATCAACACCAGAAAAAATTTCCGAGTTTTCAACTGCCGTTGTCAACCGTTCCTTCATTTCATGAAAATTAGTATACGGTGGTAAGTCGATTCGGTTGAAACTGAAAAAATAGCAATTAATAGAAATAAGTAAGCCGATGAAAAATAAATTGAATTATGGTCCATAAAACCTGTGAAATTAGTAACAGTAGTGGTGGACTACTTCAGAATAGGAAAAATGCAAACGAACAGTAGCACACCAAGTGTGCGCCCGTGGCAGCATATCTGTACTACCCCAGCGTTCAATTGTAAATTTTTGAGGTCCATTTGCGCCATATAATTCGCGAAAACCGTTCATTGGAACACGAGAAGTACCAGTAACAAATTGCAATAACCTTGCACGCATTTCATTATTAAATGCAAGCAAGCACTTCCAGAAATTTTGAATTACCTAAAATCTCATAAATGCATTTGGACAGTAAAATATCTAAAACATGCTAGAACTATAACGAAAATTCGAGTATTTTTAGATGAAAGACTTTAGTTTTATCACAATATGCATAATTCATACTTTTTTGGGAAACTTCTATGCATTGAAAATTCATTTCTTAAAATTATGAAAAAATCACCGGATGACTTGGAGAGTAGCCACCTTTGTATAGAGTATTGTCTTTCCAGTCTTTAACGTCAATTTTTTGTAAGCCACATAATAGTAATTCAAGCTCATTTGGATCAAAAATTGATAGCAAATTTGGTGGTATCACTTCATGAACTCCCTTCATCAATGCTTTCATTTGTTCTTCAACACGACTAACAAAGCGCCATTTAATAATTAAGTCAATATACTCGTCCTTATTTGCATCTGTTACTTTTTCCTCCGCTCCTCCATCTCGAAGTTCCACACTATTCATCTGAAACTTTTTTCATTTATCCTTGATTAATTCTGAAATACAAACATTTGAAACATTTAATGCAAAAAGTTTGAAATCATGAGAATGAATACAAAGAATAAAATTTCTTGGACTATTATTTTCATAAAATAATTGTAAAAATAAGCTGTTTTGGACCACACTTTACAAACATCACCTAAAAAAGCATCTATTTTAATACTGAAACATGAAGCAAATACCTGTCCAAAAACATCCTCGTCCACTGCAAAATGCAGGTCTAAATCTTCCGGATTATTATCTTTGATGTAGATTAAGGAATTGAAATATTCATTATCCACAGACTCCATATCATTCAGCGTGATTGGCTTACCCAACATCATCTTATAAAATGGTCGAATAAAAAATGCTGCAAAAAATTGCAGTGAAAAAAATACTTTAACAAAAATTTTTGCAAACACTCGAAAGATGAAAGAGCAATAAATCCATTATAATACGTAATAATTTACACATTTTTTTCATAAGATATAAAATCAATTACCACAGTAAATTAATTATAGTAGAAAAATTACCATCAAGTAATTTCCCGTGGTAAATAGCAATACCAATGACACGACCAATGAAGTGAAAATAAGATAAGTGTTCTGGGTTACAAGTTTCCGAATGTGGATTTATTTGTAAAGTATAATTATCCCTGAAGTAAAAATGAACCAGTTATTTTTCCTTTCATATACAAGTGCTGCAATCTGTGAAACTCAAGCATATATGTTCATTTTGACAGGCCTTACGTGAATTTTAGAAATTATTCACAAAAGCTGCATTTTAAGAAATAGTATGACATACGTTGCTGAATATTCGAAAAGACCATAATAGGGACTGAAAATATTATGCGAAAGTAAATAAAACCATTCGCGCGCTACACCGCCATAATCTAAACCTGTTTCATTCTCAAATTCAATCCAGAGTTTGGCACGCAAAAGATTAGGTGATAATTGCATTATCTGCCTGAAATAGAAACATTGTTAAGAATGAAGTTAAAAATTCCAAAAAGCCAAATTAACATCTCAAGCTTCTTATTCTAAATAATCTCCTTGCTTGATAATATTTTCTAACAGGATATTTCCTTTTTCAAAAATAAAGAAAAATGAAGGACTGCAAATAATTTAGAATAGTGACTGGTGCAGAAGATTTTACTTGTGTTCTTTTCGATCCTTGTTTAATACTTTGAAGGTAACAATCAATTACTGAAATTATTAAAACTATCTAAAAGAAATGCTTACTAGTTATCCAGTTTTTTGATGAATCAAACCAGATGTCTGACAAGATATAAAAAAAGAAACCTATTTCTGGCTTTTTCAACTACACGAATCATTAAAGAAAAATGATACCTATATGAATCTTCAAATAGCTGAATCCGCCGTACTGTAATTTCACATTTGATGTTGGTAGGTGATTTCGGAAGATGTGACCTCAGATATTCGTATTTACATTTATAATCGCGCGAATATGGAACAGCTGGACCGGCGATATTCGTATTATCAAATCTTGGATCTTCCCACTGTGTTCGGCGAGTGTTGTGATCAATGTAAAATATTCTACCATCAGCATGAAAACGCTTCTCCCAACCAGCGGGCAATTCGCCCAGTTCATCACTTCGTACTTCTATAAATATGAATTCACACCAAATTCTTTACCTTGTGCTAAAAATTACCATTTTTAGATCTTGTCATATTTGTCTGTTTTACTTAAATTCCTCCTGCAAAGAAAAAATTCGAGAAGCATAAGCAATATCATTTTTTTCTTCCTTAACTTTTAAATAAGAATTAGCTGAAGCCTGGCCATCTCTCGGATCAATCCAAGTTGTTGTCTTGTGTATATGATCAATGAAAAATGTCCGTCCATTTGGCGCCACTTGCATATCCCAACCCTGCGGTAGTAGCCCACGACCATCATTTGGATCAATACGACCACCAGATTCAAATTTTGTCCGTAAACCAGCTTCTAACTGAATTAAGCTTGAAATTTAAAAATAAGAGTGAGAAAATCTTCATAATTTGAAAACTAATAATCAATAGTGCAAAAAAGGGAAAAATTGACTGAGATCAAAGAACATTATCTGGAGCAAAATCTATTTCTCAAAAAGTCAAAATTAGCATCCATTGTACTGGTTTGCACTGCAAAATTGTGTCTAAACAACTAAAACTCAAAAAAAAACCACCACTGAAAATGAGAACATCGCGCATATCAAGTTAACTACTAACATTAGCAATACTGTCCTCAACATGTTCTTCACTAGAACCTTGCCAACGACTTTCGTAATTTCTACGCAAAGCGTCCTCTTGTTCTGTTTCATCCAACTCGGATTCAATGCCACTTCTGAAATCAAATTTGTCATTTACTTCATTAATTTCATCAAAATATAAAAACTCAGAAACACCACTCCCTCGAATACAATAAGCATTAAAAAAACAGAAGCAGAAGTTACCTCGTAGGTCGCATCCATTGTGTTGTTCTCGATATATGATTTACGTAAAATGTTCTACCATTTGCATCTTGTCGTTCTTCCCAACCTGCAACATGTTTCTTTTCGTATTAAAATTAAACTTTAATATTCCCACTTTTTTAGAACAAGAATATTAAAGTTTAACTTCAATATGATTGTAAAATTTGACAAAATATCTGCTTCGGTTATGCTGTAAATATTACCTTCAGGTAAAGAAGTTGGACCCTGTCGACTTGTTAAACTGTTACTACTCAACTGCTCCCAATCGCCGTCATCATGGGTAGAGTTCTGCTCCGTAGCTGGCCGTATGGAATCAGTGACATATGAAAGTGAAAGACGTACGCTACCCTGAACTGAAGAATAAAAGCGATGTGAACGAGCAGTCAAAATATATGACGCTTCTGGAATTGGTATTCCAATCAGTTCATGTGGGATACGTACTTGTGCTAAGTCAATTTCCACCATTCCAAGAAAATCATCGCGTGTCTGCAAAAATAAAAAGTTTGATTGAGAAATTTTTAAGCATTACGATAAAAAACTATTGATTGTTGACAAAAAAATTTAATCTTTTAATAAATGGAATCAGTAATTATGCGAGCTTCTTTATAAATGGCACTATTTCTAGTTCATTCCACAGAGTTATTAACTCAAGAACGCACCAGTTCACTATCAACTTTATTAAAACTTGTGTATTTATTACAGCTCATTTATATAACGAGAAAACATTTAATATTACTCTTGATTTGGATCTTAGACAAACTGAATTCTAGAACCACCGTTTCAAAATACTGATTTCGAAAAATAGCTCACTATGAAGTCCATACAGTAAAGAATAAAATAAGCATCAAAAAAATTCAATTAGTGCACAAAACTATATCGGAAAATATTGAAAGTGCAAAACAAAACTTACAATGCGTCTTTCATCAAAAATCTGCACTGCTAATATGCAATCTCTACGTACTACACGAAATACAAATTCTTCATTCCATACCGGTTCACGGGTCTAAATATGGATGAAAAGTTACTTGATTTCGTTCATGTTGTGTGACTTAATCTTGGATATGAATTTAAAATTTTGCAGAGGTCTTTACACGCACAAAACAGCGCACTGATACAGTATACAGATTTGGCATTTTTTGTTGCCAATAACGGATTCAAAATAAGTCCTCCTTTTGCTGTTAATTTTTTCCGAACTGCAACGGAAGTAGAAAAGCAAGGGTAATAGTATAATGCAAGTAACTACCCAATTTACAACCAAATCTAATTTCTATAAACAATAGCTGATGAAATAAGCGGTAAGAACTAACAAGTATTTACATCCTTTTTTTATCATTTTCTTCCTTCTATTTTAGATTTTTGCTAATTCTCTTCGGCTTCCTGCTTTTTTCTTCCTTCACATTCTCCGCCTGCTATAATCAGGACGAACTGTATAAATTTGGCAAAAAATGAGTGCACAAAAGCAAATATACCTTTCGGCGTGTTTTGGTTTGCGCTTTGTCCACTGCAACGCTACTTCCTTCACGTTTTAGCAAAATCACTGCATATGGATCGCAAACACCGAATATATCTCTTTTTGACAGACGTTCCGCCTTAACAACTCTGATACGAAGAAGTTCGGTATCCTAAAATATTAGTGTGAGAATTTCACATCTCCAAACTACAGAATAAACTCAAATTTTCAGTAAATCCTTAGATCAACAATTTGAATACTACGTGAATTAATCAGAACAGCTTGAAGATTACCAATATATTAGATAAACAGTGTAGAGGCAGTTTGTCTTATTAAAACTCCATTAATGCAGCTTTGATAAGACAGCACAATTCTAACATATCAAAGAGAATGATTTCAAGACTGTAAAATCTCAACCAACTAAAAAATGTCTCAAATATATTATGAATATAAGTGGAGAGAAATATTTGACCTCTTCAGTTTCAGGCAAGCCATAAACTTGACCTCCCACCGCTTCACTTGGTGACATTCACTTGCTTTCTAAAAAAATTTATTCAATTTTGGTGGAATTTTATTAAAAGAAATTAGACGATCTTTTAAATTTGTCTGTCTACGTTTCTCAGCTTTCAACAAAATTTCCATTCTTATCAGTGCTGTTAAAACTTATATCCCTTGCAGACTGACCGAACTTCTTTATCTGCCACTGGATCGATTAACTAATATTTGTCACAAAAAAGAACGTCAACAATCGATGCATTTGAACCGGTAAACGAACGAACTTCTTAAGGACGGTCATTTTCACTGCGCCCAATGAAATCGGTGTGGGTTAGGACGATAGATGGAATGGCGGTGGAGCTCGGCTAAAAATTTTTGAAGAGAGAACAGGCTGGCGTGATTGATGACTTACCAAATAACCAAATAAATGGCTAAGGAGGGAGAGAGACAAATGATATGGCTGTTATGATGGCATTTAAAAAAAGTAAGTTATTTGATGTGTCAATCTTATGTTGTTTTTTCGTGAAACTTTTCTTAGAGAAGTCTTCTCCTCCATCAACCTTTCCTTCAACCCATTTCTTTTAACATTTGAAATAGAAACATTCTTTGATCCCCACGTTGTGGATTACTTTTTACATGTGTTTATTCACAAAAAATGAAAGATGAACAAATTTGAAGGAGTTGTCAGAATGTACGAATGGCTGCTTGATATGTCAATATTCGTTGGATTTTATTTCATTGCCGCTTATTGCATTGTAGTGGAATTTTATTTGGATCGGATTCATCGCTACAACGGATCATCGCGAATGGAATATTTACTTAAAACTATAAAAAAAAGCAAATTCATTAATACTTCGAGTAGAAAATTAATTGCCTTAATAACCGGAGCGAATGGAACGATTGGCACCGAAATAACCCGTTTATTGCTACAACATAATTTTAAGGTATTTTTATGATTCTTGAATTTAATCATGTTTTGTACATTGCACCTCGGCACATTTACTTCATATTTTGGCATTCCATTTTTCAATTGGACATTGACGTAAGCAATTTTTCTAGTAAATTCATAGCTAAACAAATGGGCTAACTTTGTGCACGAAACACTTCTGATTGTTTTCTTGCAGGTTGTGTGTTTAATTCGAAATAGTGATGACGATTGGCTGGACAGTGTTAAATACCAGCCGGATTTAGTGATGCAATATGTGGATTTATCCGATCTTCGAAAGGTGAAGGAAATGGCGAAGTCAATCGCAAACGAATATCCTCACATTGATCTCATTATGTGCTGCGCTGGTATTATGCTGCAGCCATTCAAGCTCACAATAGACGGCTTTGAAACGCACTGCGCTGTTAATCTTCTTTCCCATGTCATAATGGTTGATTGCTTACTGCCATCCATAACTAAATATTCCGCAGGAGAAAGCTGTATCCGAGATAGTCGCATTGTGTTCTTATCTTCCGCCACCGCACATCTAGGAGTTTTCCATTCCACGCTTGAGGATAATTCCCAAATATTTTATACCTATCGGAATGGTTATCAGGCTTATTCAACATCGAAATTTATCCTGTCTCTATATGTCGAAGAAATGGACAAGCAAATGCAGCAGAAGTCTACAGTGGTAAACCAACGGACGGTAACTGCCATTTCCATACATCCCGGTTGCGTTGCAAGTGGTTTATATGAGTATGCAAATACTTTTATCAAAACTCTGATTTCCCGATTTCTGTGGCCTATAATGAGAAATCCAGCTTTAGCTGCAGCCGAAATAGTAGCCCTCGGATGTGCTGATAATTTGAGAGGTGGGTGGTACTATCAACACATGAAACCGACTAGAATTCTATGCAGCGTAGCAAAAAAGCAACAACTATATCAACATGTAAGAAACACCATAACAAGCATGGAAGAAATAAAGAATTAATGCATAACAAAAATCACTGAGAGTCAAGAAATTCTTTCTACAAAAATCAGTGTTACTTTATTTCCGTCCTAAATGGTATCGACAGCGTTTATGCTCACATATCGAAATCTACAAGCATGATTTACGCAAGGGTTAGTGTTGAAATTATTTATTAACTCTTATGAGTTCTTCTTCTAGTTGAAAGATTTAAAGTGTTCGTTTACATCTGATTATTTAAAAATGAGACTCAGCTGCAATAGATATCAAAATAAATTATATAACCGAAAATAAAATATGACCGATGTTTTAATTTTAAATTTAAATCCAAAAGAAAATGGAACTAATCTTTTAAAAGATTCCTTTGTTAACAGTAAAACTCAAAGAAAGAAATAAAATCACGAGATCGAATATGGTGGAGCTAATTTCAGAGCCGGTCTAAACCGTAATTAGTTTTGTTTGAATGATGATTTTAACATGCAAACAGTTGGATACAGGACAGTAGAACGATGGAATCCTCTCAAAACAATGAAGTTATTTTGCTCTAATCCCTATTATGAAATAAAGAGATCAAATGCGCTGGTATTCACAATTTTTTATACAATTTAGTTAATCGCTATCAGAATCAACTATCAGTTTTTGACGTTTTCGTTTTGAGTTTTTGCTTTCGTCCTGAAAAGATTTGTATATAACAATGAGGAAATACGTTTCCTTTATATTTTTGATCCACTGCTTCTTTAGCTTCTAGATGTAATTAATAATGTTTGTTTTTAAGACTACTTATTTATGATCTTAACATTGAGATCCATAATTTGAAACTAAAATTTTGTTAAATTCATTTTGGAAAAAACCCTGAATGTGTTGGCTTTCTTAGACTAAACATAAGAGTATCGTTTTTTTTTATTTTCTTAAACTTTCTTAGACTAAACACGTAAGCCTAGTCAATTAAAATGCCTGAAATGCGATCTTAACATGGGAAGCTATGATTCTAATCTGAAATCAAGTTTTCGTAACTTCTATTTAATAAAATTGTTTTTTTGCTAAAATGTCTTTTTGATACTCATACGCTATTCTTGAACAATTAGTCTTGCGAAATGGCAGTTTAGCGTTTTAAAATATTTGATCAGGTCATAGTGCTCATACCACTGGGACTTATTAAACAAATTCAAAACAGCTATTTCCTGCAGCTATTGATGGTTTCAGAGTACTAAAAAGATCCTCCGATACAAATGCAGCAAACTCTAAATATTGCTACTTGAAGACTAATACTAAGGCCGAGACGAAATCTTAATATCCAGCAAATAATTATATAACGAGTTAGTGTAAAGGAGAATATTTTGAGAATGGCACCAATTCTCATGAAAAGGCCTGACATAGTTTCTCACAAAACAAAATAAGAGTAACATACGTCGCTCACATCGGTTATCTTTTTCGACGTTTTGGTTCTTCTCAAAGAACGAGCAGTTTGTGCATTATCATCACTCAGTATCTCCATCACAGCAAACAGTTCGCTATAGCGTATTCGAAGAGATGACACCTAACAAAATTTAAATAACTCAATCATAAGGATTTTACAATTAATTTTAGATGGGCTGAATTCCAGTCATAAAGCAATCATGATAATAAAACGAGCTAATTCCAGATGTAAAAATGTCCTTAACGCGTGTAACATCTGGTTTCACTAAGTTCTACTCTTATCAACTAAAGCAGACTAACTTTAGAAGTTTTTGGCAAATTTCAAAGTTTTCGGACCAAATCACAGGAAGGTAAAATGACATTTGAACTTTAATCCATATTATTTTTCACATCTTCATTTTAAAATCATTTTAGAATAACAGAAATACTAACTTTTTCAGCCGCCCTTGCTGCCGTAAATGCTTCCTGTAAAGTGGGGCGAGCCAAGAACGCTTCCGCCACATGACTGTCCTTCGACAAACAGCTTTGTCGAAATTTGTCAAGATGTGAAAAAAGCTGATCCAAACAAACATATCTAGAATAGTCCGTTTATAATGTTTTATAAGTTATCCTCTTCTGCCTCACAGTTATCTGCTTTTGACTTTAATAATTCTGCTTTCAGTATCATAAGGATAGTAAGATTGTAGAAGTTAATGTCTAGACTGATTTCGTCTAGATTCTGAAGATGGCACACATTATTTTCAATTTCGGTCACTGTCAGGAAATCATTAATTTTGTATCTTTTTCACTAAATCATTATTTGGAAAAAAAGCTTTTGTATTCCTGAACTACCTTTGCGCTGGACGCTTCCCTTTTGAATGAATTGGAAGAAGATCACCGGACTGAATCAATTTGTCAATGAGATTAGAAAGCAATTCTGCTACTCGAGCTGCATAATCTGGATCCTTAATAAGCAGTTTCAGACAATTTACAGTAAACATATCGGATGGTGTCCGAGATAAAAGATTTCGTATGAGACCCATATTCGGTTCGCGATCCATCCTAAATCATATAATCATAGTTATATAAATATTTTTAATGTTCATACGTTCAAAATAACACTGTAAAATTACTCACAGCTTACTTACCAAATTATCTTACGAAACAAACTATTTAGTGCATAATTACTTTTCATGTAACTTTAAAAAAATGTTAAGCTTGATATGTTAATATACACAATGTTCTGACTATATGAGGATTAAGTTATATAAGTTAACGTTGACCTAAATTTGAGGGATTTATTAAGTGAGCAGTTCTTAACCTTATAAAATGAATGTCAGGACATTTCTATCGCAATGTAAATATAGACTTAAGAGGAATGTATTTATAAAGAACCTTTGGAGCATGATGTAAACTTGCGCAATTGCTTCCGAATGTTTTGGATATTGTAGTTTAGAAATCATTTGTAAAATCCAATCTACGGGAACGCCTTCTGCGTGTACTAACTGCCAGAACACAAATTGAGCGGTTGTTTCCCATGTCAACGAAGCACTAAGGATAGACAAAAAAGAGTCTTTTCTGAAATTAATTTATTAAAGAACTCAGATATGCAATACATAATGAGCACGTCCAAAAAACTCGATATAGATGATTTAATTTTTTGAACAAAGATACTTTTTTAAAAAATTAAGTAGAAAGTTAAAGCGATTAGGAAAAAACTTTTTCAACAAACCTAAAAAATGAGATATTTTCCCGAACCATTTCACCAATAAGATCGGCAATCTGCCGTCCGTCTAATGAATGAGCTAGCAATTTCATTAATTCAACACTACCCATTGCTTCCGTTGCAAATTTTTCATATACATATGGAATGAGATGTGCGAACAATACATAGTCATCGATGTGACATTGCTTAAAGTATATTGTTAGGAATATCATTTAACTATCATCCTTTAACCATTTTAAAATCTTCCAAAGGTAAACAACTGCCTGTCCTTAACTTATGTATATTTAGTGACCGAATTATGTAAAAATCAAAAGTTTAAGTCTTGGAAAAACCTGCAAGTCTGAAACAATTTGCTGAATTAGTGAACTGTCTAACAGCCGACATAGATCAGTATAAGCAGCAATTGCAGTATCATTTTGATCACGACGATTTGAGGATGTGAAAAATAACAACAAATATGATATGGATGAGCACCTGTAAAAACATTTCATAAATTACTTTCTATAAATTAAAACTCCCAGTGAAACAAAAAAAAAACATTTCCTCTTTTTCCTATTAATAGAAAAAAAATCAAACTTTGGTATTCTTATCTTCCTTGGTAAGATGAAGTATTAATTAAGAACGATGATGTAGCTCAAAGCTTGATTTTACATTCTAACGTTGCGGTGTATATTTCAGAAACATTTGTTAAAAATATTCAGTATACCAGGACAAGTATTAGTTATAGTTTTAAAAAAATGAGGCTTTTATGAACCAATAAAAATCAAAAACATAACTTTCACACATTTCAGCAATTAGAGATAACAGTAGTTGTCTCGTAGCATCACTATCTGGTGTAAGACAAAGATTTCGAAATATTACATATAGCGGCTGATTAAACATTTCTTCCAGAACTCTAAAATTTGGACAAAGATTTGAAAATCACGAATTTTATACAAATTATCTTTAAATTTAAAATTCATAAAATTTCGAAAATAAGCATAGCAAAATTTATTTGAAATGAAAATTACTCAGGTGTATCCAAAAAACCTTCCAACAATGGTTTTCTATTTCGGATATCTTTTTTGAAAATAAGCAGGAGACATTCTGATAATAATTCAATCTGTTCTTCATCTAGTAATTCATCCTGAAATATTAAATTTCAATTTTATCGCGAGTAAGAAAAAAATAAAAATAAACGTCAAATCCCGGGCAGGAAAAATAAAAAAGGGAGAAGTAGAATGTAAGAAAGAGAAGAGAACAACGTATAACATATGTCAACATGCTACAACACTTCTCTGAGATTTTTGTATATTTTTACTTCCCATCTATTTGTTAAAGTGTGACTGGATAAATGATTTAAAAGTTAAAACTCACATTATCAAAAATAGAAGATAACAACTTTTGCATCATTTCACATCGCATATCATTGTCTGAATTTTTCACATTTGATAGATTTTCGATCGGCTCTCGAAATTCCTCCTTGACAGCAGCTAAGAGTGTTATTACTTTTTCTTCACATGATAAACCATATTCTTCATCAACGGATCCGCTGTCTTCGACTACCGATGAGTCCATGCTAACTACATCTTCCGTAACTGCTGAACCAGTTTCGCTCGGCACTAATTCTACGTCAGATATTGGTACCTCAATAAGTTCTGAAATGCTTTTTTGTTTCATCCCATTCCCACCAACAGAAAATCAACCAACAGATATCAAACGGTTCAAAACTGAGCACGCTATTGAATAAATAAGTAATTTTATGCCATAATTAATGATAATGATATACTTTTATCTATTCTTTCCTACTATTTTTCAATATGTTAGCAATGTGACAGCCATTCAAAACTTAAAGATCAAGTCTGACAATTTCATAATTGGCTTATTTAACTTACTGAGCTTTGGGAATGGAAACTGTCAAAATTGGACAATAATGGCATGGACAATAATGATTACTATGATTTTACCTATTCCCGCAGCGGGAGAATGTGTTTGTATTACTTGCGGTGGTCGAAAAAGTCCTCGAAATGTATCCCGAAAATTTTCTCGCACATTTTTTTGCAGCACTGGATTATCAAATATTACAGAAGGAGATCTGGAAAAGTCAAAAACTTGTAGGAAAACAGCAGGAGTCTGACAACAATGTGTAAATATCAATTCAGCTCCGATCTGATTTTTATTTAAAATAAGAGAAGAACAAAGAGACTGTACTATACAGATTTAGCGAAGGGCAGGGAAGTTAAATGTAGAATAACAACAAGATGAGAATTAAAAGGAAGAAAAAAATAAATGTGGAGTATACATACGCAATAAACTAACCCTAAAATATTGTGATCAATCAGAAATTTGAATGAATTTGTCATTGAGGTTGTTATTCGTTGCTGCAACTGTGGATGAAGTTCATAACTCATCTGAAACATAGGCTTTTTGAACCTATTTTGGAAACCAAAAATTAATATAAATTGTATTAAAAAATATTGGACTTCTCCATGTTCCACAATAAGTGGTAGGCCATATAAGCAAAGCATGTAAACAATGTATTGTATGAAACAAAACATTTATAGTCATAAAATGTGCACTGTTTCTTGAAACGACAAAATTTAAATCCCTATTAAAAAATAATCCATTAAACTAGTAAAGGCAGGCACATGAACATTTTCAACATTTTACAGGTTTACAGATAAATAACTTACTCGTATCATAAAGTCAACAAGCGAATTTGCTAGTAACGGTTGGACGTGCAGCAGATGACGTAATACATGAAAAGCAGGCTCTACAAGAGATACGAAATTTTTTTAAGTACATCAAAAATGAGTTCCAAACTTTGTTTTCAATGAAAAATGGAAAACATTTATTTATACTTATTTCTTTATGTTCTGTTTTTTTTTTATGACGTTCTCAGAAATTTTATTGTCCGTATAATTCAAATTAATTAACATAATAAACAAATGCGTCAAAGAACCATTAAGATATTATGTTCATCAGTTTTTAATAATGATCGTTACCCAACTTTTTTGGATTCAAATTCAATACCATATTTATGAAAGACAGTTAGTAGAACAAATCGAATGACCGAAAAGTACTTACCAATTAGAACATGCCCTCCTGTAGCAGGATCATAGCAGAACCAGTCCCATAAAAGATGCAACTTACACCATTGTTGTTCCATTATATTCTATAAACATGTTCACTACGTCCTTATGTTGTTTTGGAAAAAAGTCAAATGTATCTGCGGCTCAAAAACAATGGCATTGAAGAGTTCATAAAAAATCACATTTAAACATACACTTGTTTGCGGGAACATTGAAGTAATGAAAACCGCTTTCATCTCCTGACCGACATGAGGTGTTTCACCACATGAAAGAAATATAGCACAACGTATCAACTCAGAACGAAGGCTACCAGCCTCTGGATTTGATAAATACTGTAACAGTAAATTATTTCTGTTTTACATTCTAGGTAATCAAAAAGATAAAAATATATCTACAACTCATCTCTGAAAAACGACTGGCAAGCTTTTTAATGATCAATCCCACCTGTTTTTTGAACCAATCCAAGTGTCGCTCATGTGTTCCGGGCTTCACCTTAGCGAATATGAATTCAAGTTTTCGCTGCATAGCTACAGATATCCGGTAGAGAGGAAAAGTATGTGGACACATGCGGCTCATTAGTTCTTCAACTGAAATAGTAATTGATTTAAGTGATTTTATAAGTTTGATTTTTTTAACGATGATATTATATAAAAAGCTCTCATCGTTATCAATAAAAAACTTTCCAGTGCATTGAAAAATACGTCATAATATAATTACGAAGTAAGATTAGCACAAAACCACAAAATTCCATTAAACGGTTGCCAAAGTAGTAGATTGCAGTGAACTAATCTGAATCAAAATACACACTAGAAATCTTTCATGGATATCCGCTCCAATTAGAAAATCATAAGTGATAATAACAGTTTCCCACACACCTGTTTGGGGAAAAAGATTCCTGAAAAATTGACAGAAAAACTTAGAATTATACACAGCTAACTAACCACTAATATTAGATCCTAGTTTGTTTGGATTATAGAGAAGTTGTTTCCATATTGTAGCAAACTGTGGTATTTTTGAAACTCTCATTAATGCCAGAACTAAATCTCGTCCCAACTGTGCACAGTCCACAAATCGCTCTGTAAGCAACCAGTGACAAACATTTATCATCTGGGTGCGCAACAATTCGAATGCATTGAAAGAGCTAAGGTCACAAATAAATCTGAAAATTAAGCACTAACATAGAAGAATGTGGTAACTTGAACGAAAAAAGATGAGTGCATGTAGAGAAGTAGTCAGAGGATGGGCTTAGTAATATCAGTAATAAGTAGTTTACTATTGCTAGCTCTGAATAAAAAGCGAAAAGTTTTTTTTTTTTTTTTAATCTGGCTTAGTTTTAGCGGTAAAGTTTTAAACTATCAAAAAAATGAATGGTGACAATAATCTTACCTCGTAAAAGTGAGCAAGGTAACTGGAATGAGCGAAGCTTTCGGTTTCAGTTCACTCAACCAAGCATGATGATCATTTAGCATACCAGCAACAGCACTTAAAAGAGTGCAAGTTTCCTTCAAATCACTTCCTACAAATGTTGAATTTATTTCTGTCAGTTAGGTATATAAAAATGTGAATTACGTTATGCGCAAAATTATTTAGTTCCTGGAATTTTTAAAAAGCCTGTAAGATGCTATTTTTTGGTATAAAAAAATAAAGAAAAGAGGTTTTTTGTCCACTGGTTAATAAATTTCTCGGACAGAGATATGATTCTAAAGAATCGTAAAATTACCATCATTAGCATTGCGAAGATAATTGATCAGAACGTTGTCAATTTTCGGCACATTTGATTTGATTGCTTCTCGGAAAAAATACACAATTTGTTCGCGCACTTCCGGTCGCATTCTCGGATAAAGTTCAAATAATATCATGTTAACATTGCATAAAGCGCAGAACCAACCATCACGTGCTAACAGTGACATGACAGAAAAATACTAAAATATATTTAAATCTAAATATTAAACATAAAATTCTAATCCTATACATTAGCTGTTAGGTATGATTTTAACCCTCTCTGTTGATCAGTTACTTTTCAACCATTGGAACAGCGATCATATCAAGAAATTCATTAAAGACAGCAAATAACATAGTTCTTTCTTTACATCTAAAAAAATATAATCATAACAATTAAAATTAGTTGTTGTGAGGCAGTCTTTTGCATACCTTTTGAGCATTTTGCGGTTCTGTTAGCAATCCGTACAGAAGGCCTCCTGTGATACTCTCAAACACCTGCAAAATGCATATGTGTAATGAACTACAACAGTGCTTAATTTTAAAGCCATGAAGTTTAGTAGTATGAGTTTACAAGGATACTTCAATAAGCATTTAAAGATTTTTACAAATAATCCTTCTACAAATAATCCTTCTACATACAGTGAAATATTGGAATTCAGAAAATGTAAAAAGTATTTCGAGAACCATGCCACCTTTGTTTCTCCAGCCATCTGCAACAGAACATCGTATGATTCCTTCTCTGGAAGACCGCTTGTTCGATTTTGGACCATATTGAACCCATTTTCCAATTTCTGCAATGTATTTCTGATATCCCGCATTATTTCAAAGTGACTAATTGAAGGAGAGATGAATAATCACCACATAATTGAGCAGTAATGTCTCCTACAGTAGCTAAACTAACTTTATTAGTCATCCTTACTGAGAAAAAAAGATCCTATTCTTCAGAGTCTTTTTCAGCACAATCTTTCAGCGCATTCACTTCTTTATAGGAACTTACAGTTCTAATGAAGAAGTTTACAGAGTTATGGGACGGCCCAAGTTTAATTAAATATTGAAAGTTATTAGGAAAAAATTACCTCTTCAAGCTCGTCGCGTTGCTCAAAGTTGCTTAAATTGAGTAATTTAGACGATCGCTTCACGCGTGTGTTCGATGATTCCATTGCATTCGATCACAATTAGTCCATACACAACTCTACCTGCAATCACAATCAGTTAAATTATTCTATCTCCATCAATCTTTGAAATAATATTTTCTTTTGAAATAAGAGATAGAAGAAAGAGAGAGAGAGAGAAAAAAAGAAGAAAGAGATATCACTTTACATAAGCACTTCTGTCACCCCAATTCATAACTGTTTCACAACGATTCTTCCCCCTCTTCTAGCAGTTAGTTTCCTAACCTACATTAGCATTCTTACAGCCGGTGTGCGACGCATAATTTGCATAACGATACCATTATAATTATGTTTAATATTCCCGTACTTTCCAGTTTTTTTTGTCTATGTGAAGTTTCGATCTCGGGGAGGTTGGTTGTGTCATTAATCGGCAGAAGTGCCTCATCTTTTGAGTTAAGGCCTTTTTGTAAAGAGAAAATTATTTGTGCTTTCTTTCTTCTCAATTTGGTGGCATTACTTATAGTTCAGTTGTTTGTCTTATTGTTTGTTGCTCATTGTTCCGCTGCTGCCTTAAAGCATGCAAAGTTCCTCCGTAAACAACACTACGGTTCGCTCGAAATCACTTGGAAG
>UPTC01000739.1:0-27972 GCA_900537255.1 Acanthocheilonema viteae | reverse complement strand
ATTATAAAATTAGGAAATATACTTTCCACAGAAAACATACGTAGGGCTGACATTCACTCATAATCACCTGCCCGCCAACTTTTGACAGCATTTTCTCGGGTACATCGCAGGGAGTATAGTAGTCGCTGTGTTCAACGGCACTGTAAACAGAGAAGATTCTCAGCTTTCGCACTTCTGGGAAATATATCTATTCATTTGGCCTAACCTTATAAACATAGAAGTATATCTCCGAAACAGCTTACAATTGCACTCGTAGTTTGATGTAAGTTCGTATGCTGCCGCTTCCCCCGCATGCTGAGCACGGTTTCTTACCATGTCCTTTGCAACGAGGGCATTCTCGAATACCGCGACCTTGGCAGAAATGACATAAGTCATGTTGGCCGATACCAGGTGGTGGAACCCCAGCTCGGGTCATAAAGTGGACCGGTGTACCTACGCCATATGCCAGACCTCCTGATGGCGGCCGTACGACGGCAGTACCCGAACTTGGATAACCTCGACTCAAGTCCGACTGAAAGTACATGAGACTTATGATGGTAATACTGTTCCTCTGATAATACATCGCTAATTCATCCAATAACTATTTAATCTTTAAAAAGAAAAATAAATTGCAAAAAGCTATTAGTTTTTAGTAGGATCAAAATATTAAAACCAACATGAGGAAAGGCAGCAATCATCGGATGGGTGTAAATGGCTGGATGAGCGACTCCTGCTTTCATACCTGTTCCTCTGCAATCATAATTAACAAAACTAGACAACATATGCATTTTATCACTAAACAATTTTAATATGTTTAAAAATTACTAACACCCTAACCCACCACTGAATTTGGCCGGATGATTTGATGATTAGCAGATTTTCGAAAATGTAATCCTGCATGCAGTCACATATCACCAGGGCCTTGACTGAATAACTGAATACTTCTATTAAATATTACCAAGTAGTTCCATCTTTCGTGATGGGAAGCTGCCTAACAATGTTCAGTAAAAAAAAAGTTTTAGCGCCAATTTCAAAAGGTACTAAATTATATTTGCTATTCAATATTTTCAAGCAATGCATTTTCATTACATGTCATTTAAAGTGTTGTCCAAATTTCTTGCAGCAAATTTTAGTGAAATGTACAAGATTACCTACAACAGGTGCATTTGTCAGTACCATAACCACGACAATAGAAACAATGTGTCAGACCTTCTGCATTACAAGAATGACAAGCCATCAGCTCACTTGTGCCTGGCATTTCCAACACTTTCACCTGCAACATTTCCACTGATTTTCATTTAGATTATGAAAATAAAAATTTCATTTTAATAAGGATCAAATTGGAAAAGGACTAAAAATTATGGACTATCCAAAAAATTAATTCGAGGAAAGCCTGAAAGAGTAGGTACAGTTCAAGAGAAGAAAATAAACTTGTTCGACGAAGTCTTCAGATGGGTCCATTGCATAATCCCATGGATTTAAACCTATATTTGAAGTGCCAGAAGCATGTTGTTGCTGCTGCAGAAACTGTCCTAGCGTGACACCTTCTACTGCTTTGCTCGTACTTCGCATTTCAGTGAAACTTTCCATGGCGTACTGAAAACAGCTCTTTATATGCGAAACATTGCTTCCTTTCACGATCGTGTGGATAGATGAAAGAAATTTTAGAAATGAGAGCAACAGATTTTTAACTTGTATTTAATTAACACTCACGATAAATAATTAAAAAAGCAAAAGCACAATAAATGCAAAATATTATTTCGAAACAATTTTTGCTGAATAATTAATAATGTTGTTCATTAAATTTTGGTAAAAAAATGATATGCTTTGAAATTTCACGTATTAATGTCCGTGATATGTGTGTATTTTAGGGCGTTATAACACTTTTTTATGCTCAGAGTAATAGCTAAGGTATTTAAGGTACTTACCTACTACTAAAAAGTGAACCAGTATAGCCAAAATCTTCGGGACAATGCTGACTTTATCTAACAAAGTAGAAAAATTCTAACTTTTAAAATTTCTTTCCATTACACTGAGTCGTTGTTAAAATAACTCACAAAATCAGACCAGATTAAATGCATAATTAAACTTATAGCAATAAGAATAATTATAAGCTTACATGTAAGCATGCACCGCTGTCGATCCGATTAATTACCATTTTTGTGACAGCACTAGCTTTCCAATATTTGTGACGTTTTGCCTCATTTCGCAACGCCGCCCGCACGGCATTTTCTGTTACCTCAGGCAAATCATTAAATTGATGAATTGAAGAGCCCTGTTCTGCAAATATTTACTTGATTACAATCCAAAGCCAATAAGCGACTCAATTGCTGAATGGAATTCAGAAGTAGACTTCTTCATAACTGTAAAATTTGGAAAAGCAGAATATTTTGTTCAAACCCAATGAAAAAGAGGCTCAAAAGAATCAAATTCAAACTTACACTTTTAGGTAAGTTTATACTAAATTATAGTGCAACGAATTAAAGTTCGACTTCAAAACACTTACCAAAAAGACGTTGTCTTTCTTTTTCATCCGTTTCTAATGGAGGTGGTGGTATTACATCGAACTGTTGCTTATTTATTGTCTGGAAATTGTGACTGTCCGCCATTCAATATGTTCCACAAAAGTAACTCATCAAATTTTCATTGTTTGTCAATCCCGCTTGCGTCTTATCTATGATCCTTTTCACACCCTTCAACACACTCTGTTTATCCTTTTTCTCTCTTCTTATAATTGTGATCAAAACTCATGTATTAAGTTCACAGTTCACATACAATTACATCTTGGACGTTTTTTTTCACTTGAAAATTTAATGTTAATGAACGACATTATGAAAATATCTTATTGCAAGTTTGATATTTGAAGAATAACATTTTAAAAGAACGTTGCAATCGATGAAATTACAAACAACTTATCATAAGCAATAGAACTACAGTAATTATTTTCGTGAAGCAAAAATAATTTTAAGAAATGGGTATTTTTTTCCTTATTTCAACAGCACTCTTTAGATGAAGTCCTTCAACGGGTGAATAAAACTTTAGAGTGCTATATTGCAATCGTGCAACTTACAAAGTGAAAGAAAACTAATTTAGATTTAAAAAATAAGTGGTAGAAAAGAAAAGGAATGATGTAGGACAAATTGTAGAGTACTTTTAAAAAAACTGATGGAAAATGTAGATATATGTATGAGTCAGATTACTGTAAATAATAAACGAAAATTAAAATTAATTACTACCAATGGCAATGAAATTTAATTATAGTTAGACCTAAAACATCAAGAAAATACTTAGACTTAACATATTCACCGATCCAATTTCAAACTTAACTTATAGAAATACAGTTTTTCACAAAATACCTAAACAACCAGAAATTATTTCCAAATAAAAGGAAACTTGGTATTATTTTGTATAAATGTAATCCGTTGTGAACATTATTTATGGCCAAAAGCTCGTTGCTGATTTTTTTTCAAGCGTATATTTCGTGCACATTGGTCTCGCTAATTTTGTAGCATTCCCATAATTGAACTTTTAGTGTTCTTCCAGGTCGATCACTATCATTTGCTAATACTGTACAAAGGTATAAGAAATTTCAGATCACTAAATATGAAATTAAAACTGACCATTACAGAAATATTAGTGGGAGTGTAATAATATGAAAATCAGTCCAACACACCAGTGAACCTTAGCAACAAGCATGCGATTAGGTTTTTCGAAATCTGAATTAGCTAAAAAAATTGTGCATTAGAACTACAGAGTTAAAGAAAGAAGTTACAAACTATTTAAACTATTTAAATATTTAGAAATCATACAGGCTAAAACAATGGAAAAAGCGATTTATGAATGATAACAAGCTTTTATTGAATAAATATAAAATGTACCACAAGCAATTAGCAAATTTGTTGGCTTCACAAAATCATATTAAACAATCATTTTCATCCTAATATATTGTCAATGAAAGTTAAAAAATTGTCGGCATTAAAATAAAGATGAAGTTGAAGAATTGATATGAAGATTTTTTACAATGTCATACAATCATTAGCAACAGCTACTCTAACGATAACAATTGTCAGATTACTCAAGAAGTGTATTCCAATATTATAAAATTAGCAAATAAAAATTGGAATGATGTATCAATGGATCAATATTACTTTATGTCTTAAATTTCTCTACTACATAATTCATTCATCATCTAATTTACAGAACTTATTCCTCATTTAATTTACAGACAAATTTCATAAAATTCATCGTTTCGCGTTACATTATCAGTCACACAGTCCCTCAATATTTATGTCAATTTTATAATTCTATCAAAAATTATCTATTTGCAGTTTTCATTTTTATGATTTTTCGAAGCACATTATTACTCCTTCTGTTCAATGAATGAGCATTTTGTCTATCAATGTTTCATAAATGGATATGCCAATTATTTACAGCTATACTGAGGTAACGTTAATACATCAATTTTATTGATTAAAAAAAATAAAACCACAACACAATAAAGTCATTAAGTTGAGGAGAGTCGTCTCATTAGCAACAATAAAAAATTCACAATATTTGCAATTTCTAACCAATTATTATTTCCCTAATTTTTTCATTTTGGAATACAAGATGAAATCTTCTAAATGAAGTGATGGAATAATAAGAGTGAAGAAAAAAAGAGAAATGAAATTCCCGACTTAATTAATTTCCATTCATTTACTGCTTCAAACCAGTTTGCAGTGCTATTAAATGCTACAAAGAATGCTTTAAAACATTTTACTGCAAAAATAACATATCAAATTCGCGTATCATTTTGCTGATATCTTCGATTTCATTCAACAATAAATCTCATTTTCGTGTAATTGACATCAGAAAAACAATAATTTATGGCAATAGTTACTTCAGCAAAAAAGTATGAAGTATTTCAATTTCATTAATTCAGAACAAGCTATCCATCGCATTTAGACAAATGTGCTTTTCATCAGAAATTGAATAAATTGATCCATATAATGCACGAAAGGGAAATGTAAACTACTTCAACTTTGATGAGCAATTCTTTAAACGGACAAAGATATATGAAAGTTTTCAACCAAATTGTTCAGCCTTTAAACATTCAGGAGGATCAATATGGGTAGATTGCACATGAAGCGCAAAACACTTCGAAGCCAAGAAACGAGAATATTCGTATCATTCTCTGCATACTGTTTTCTCCTCTACTTTTATCTCTCTCCTTCTCTCTCTCTTTCTCTCCCCATGAAACTAAACAGATTGGTTGCTTTTTACCATTTTGCAAGTAGTTTAGTGAAATAATATGCTCAAAGTTAATCGAAGTAAAAAATTTGAATGAAAATTGAAATGTTGCTAATTTACAACTTTTAATTTGCTATTGCTCTCTCGGTTGTGTTCCTATAGAATAAGGATTTTCTATGCTATCAACTTTATCAAAATTAATGACGTCATTCGGAGCATATTTAATGATTTCGAGAAGGATGTAAAGTTCTCCCTGCTGAGCGATAAATCTGAAGGCCTTTTCGTAGTAATGCTGCAGTATAACATGCTTCTCGGCGATAGAGTTTCCTCTGTTTACAAGCTAAGGCAAAATGAATCTTCCTTTCCTCTGAGAAAGATGCATAACGTTTCGTTTCTGACTGAATTATTCCATTTCATTTTCTTTATGATTAAACTATTCGCAGTTTCACTTAGATAAAATGAATTTGTTTAATCAAGACAATGAGGAGAGAAGAGATGGACTTTGAAAAATGAAATATGTTAAGAAAAGGAATACATGTTTCTTTTTTTCTTTATAATCCATTCCATATATTATTTAAAAAATGCCAACCGAATGACGGTCAGAGTGGACAAGTTCAGTGCATTTTAAATTCGAAGAAAAGATTCGTATATGAAAGGAAATATAAATTTGCATAAAAGTATGTTTGTTTCAGCGAGTTTTTTTAATGAAAAAAAATTCAAGAGAAAAATTTCAAAAACTGAATTCTCTGCTGCATAACCTACTGAATATTATAAAAAGACGGTGAAAATAGAAATTGAGTAATGGCTCGAATTATGCACTGAAATTGATAAATTGTATACTGAGCTTTACTGAATTAGGATAAAAAAAAAATATTGGAGTGAAAATCTTATTATGAAACAGTACACTTTCACTTTCAATCTTTTCTCGATATGAAAAAATTTCGATTCAGCAGATCTCCCATCTGAAATATATTTCACTCGTTTTACAAAAAAAAAGAGCCGGTTTATTCATTAGAAAAAAGAAAAACAATCCCGAAAAAGCGAAATAAAATACATTCTATACAAAAGAAAGAATTAAATATGCCACAAACAAATGTGCTGCAACTTTTCAATCTCATTTCGAACAATTTTGATGCAAATTTTATTTAAAAATTCAAACTTCAGAAGAGGCAAATCAAAACAATTCAGTGGTAAGAATAATTAAAGATATTCTCATCAAAAAACAAAGAAAAAGATAAATGGAAATAAATGAGGGCACAGAAGTATGCAGTGAGATTTCCGATTTTTTGGGTGCTTTTTGCAGAGCTAGCATAACTTTGGATTGCTGCATATGAGCTGCTTAAAATATGCTACTTCTCGAATGAATATGGAAAAGATTAGCCAACAATTGAATAAAGTTGGTGATAATGTATTGGCATCACGTGTCCTATGCCTACATTGTTAGGTTTGTTGGAAATTTGAAATTTAAGCTTCATACATCACAACATTGATACGACCTGTTACAATGTCCATCTTTTTGCAGGCTTTCCAGAAAATAAACAAGTGAGAAGAAAAGTACTTTTACAAAGGAAGTAATTGATATGTCCAAACAATATAAAAGTGTTTTTTCCTCCACAAAAAGAATCAAAATTTCGACTTTTTACCTGAATCTACAGCTTACATTTACACAGAATTCTTTTAAAAATAACTGGCTGTGATGAGATAGAAAGAATACAATTGAGGCCTATTAAATGTTTCAATCAGAATTCTGAATAATGGAAAGACCCACTGGTATTAGGAAGCAATAATTTGCACAATTTTCCTACGTAGAAAAAATGGTATTTTTTTGACTAAAGAGAAAGAGAATGTTATAAGTAAAGCTAATGCAAAAGTTATCAGGCTATTAAATATTTGGTTTGAAATTAGACTGATAAAAAATACTCAACCGGCAAAACTTCACTTCCCGGAAAGAAACTAAAAGTTCTTCAACTCTCTGTGAAATATGAATTTTTGGGATGGAATTGGACGAAAGATAGCTTACTGTTGGTCTGCACATATGGCGATGAAATGAAATGGACTTGAAGTGTGACTAAAGCGAAAAGCTTCAACTATCGTTGACGAGACCGTCTATAGTTACACACGGCTCTGCAGCTGTCCATTGGAGCAATCCTTCCCACCTCTCTCTTCTTTTCCTCCTTCTAAATTAAACTTTCCCTTCACTTCCCCATATTTCCAGCCATTCGCAAATAAGCCAAAAGATAGCAATTCTCGGCTATGGCCAAGGCCAAGCATTCCTTCACAGAATTTATTTTCTATTATGGCACCAAACCTGGGAGATTCGATATAAGACAGCCAGTTCAGGAGCATTTTGACAGGGAAGAGTTGTTTTATTGCAAGATTATGAGTAAGTGTTTTGTTGTGTTCTTCGTCATGCTATCCGGTATTTTCGAGATTTATGGAGTAGAAAGCGGGAAATTAGTTCAGCAATATTTGCGGTGAATATTTCGGTGACCTTCTTACGGTAAGGCAATTGAGCTATCATCCATTCATAAGATCTAATAATTCATTTTTAAAAATTTGCAGATGCATTTCAGTTAGCATAAATGACTTATTTGTCGTTTATTTCTGTAACCAATCACTGATAAATTTCTCTCGCTTATCAAATAAAACAAATAAAGGAACGTTATTAATTATACTTAACAAATATCAGTTTGCATTTGTGCAAACTGATATAGACTGGCTCGATGATGCTCGAAATCACCATCTTCTACAACTTCCACCATATCGCTTATCATCCGGACACTTTCCTCAATTTTTTCTCGATTCCATGCTATTTCCAGTGTTACCAGTCTACCTGGATTATTTTATATTTCAGATTTGAGCTCTCAGCAAAATATGTGCCAAAAGTGCTTACAATCAGAAAATAAACAACAGCTCAATCAAAATAACAGTAGGAAGAGTTAACTTACTGTCAAGATAATCGCCTATCCGTCCTTGCTAAAGTTGAATTTCCTAGCTCAATTTGAATAACGGAACAATCAATGATTTTTGAAAATCTTGAACGATTAGGATTTTATTTATTTTACATTAATTGATGGAAGTTATGCTTTTGTTAATTTATTAAATCCATTACCAAAAATATATTCTTATTGATAGTTAAGCTTATTTGGCACGTTTATTACTATCATTTATCTTAGAGTATGTAAATAAAAAAAAGCAATGATAAGAATTTACTGACCTGATAATTTGGCATATATCTTGGAAATGAACAAAAGTGGAAGCTCCTTTTTTCGAATTACCATATCTCTAGTTGTGATAAGCTTTGCACCTTGCGCTAATATCTCTTTCAAAAATTCCAATATACGACGATAAAATGAAATTAAATCTTCGCTATCTCGCTTCATACACAAAATGAGCACTTTCTATAATACCAAAAAAATTATTAGAAGCTGTGGAATTTTTCGAAAAATTTGTAAAAATTTCTTGAAAATTAAAAAACATTCATTCTTAGTACGTGCCAACACAATGATTTTCTTCAAAATATCTTATTACAATGATTGGAATTTGTCTAACCTTGCCGGTGACTTTGTTTGCAAGATTATATAAGGGAAGAATTGATAATTCAGGAATAAATTTAACGCTGTCGATATTTTTAACCATATCAATCTTATTAATTTTATCGTATTCCTGCAATAAATGTAAAACAGAATCTCACGTTGTTTTATTTGTTGTTGTATTGAAAATATTAAGTACCAGTGTGGTTCAGTATGGAAAACCTGTCAAAAACTTTCTTTGAAAATTGATGAATATGTGAAAAGCAACATTAATCAGTTAATAGAAAATCTCAATTAGATTGAATTCCTTTAACGTCAAATATTCCGCATTTTTTTTTGGAGTACAGTATTTCTTACGATATTTAAAAAAAAGAATACACTGTTAATCTCAGTATATCAGCCGAGAACTTACTGTTAAACAAATTTCAAAATTAGGAACATCTTCGGGTGTAAAATCGTGTATACTATTCCACTGATTAATGAACGGGCTTAGTGATGACTTCATCAAATGCTCTGAAAGTATGGTACCATTTATATGGTACCTGTTGGAATTCAATCTGATTTCACTTGCGAATGTTTATCACGATTATTCTCCAAATTTAGGAAATCTAGGAAACTTGTTTCTAATCTAGAAAACTTGTTTCTAATCTAGGAAATTTGTTTCTAATCTAGGAAATTTGAATAATTCAGACAATAATAAAAAAAAAATTCTTCAGAAAGAAGAAAATTGAAAATCAAACCTTCAAGTTTGTTATAATAAAGAGTAAGCGATCGAAATCGCATCAATTTACTTGATTCGATGATCGGTTTTGTGGTGCAAAACAGAAATACATCAGTGTTAATGCAGTCTCGACTTCGGAATTGCTGACAAATAGTAAACAATGTGGTATTCTTGCAGTCTCGGATAAACAAACTAAATTTCTGCACTTGAAAAATGTTCTAAATTATTATAGAAGCTGAATGGGCTTTATATTTATTCTTGTGAGTATAATGCCCAGTACAACATGCATTCTTTTAAAAAAAAGACAATCATCCGATTAGGAATATTTCAAATATTTTCAAAACAAATTTTATTAACTTGAAGAAATTGGGATAAAAGGTATTACATGAAAAAATGGCTAAAATTTTACTTAACCTTCCATTGCAAGGGCCAGTAACAATGAGGCACTCCTCACAATCATCAATATTTACCGTGGCCAGATGATCAAGCAACAGTATGGAACATCCCTGAAATGATTTCTCTTCGATTATTGATTCTATTCATCCTTCTTTTTTGCCTTCCTTTTATTACTGTCATTGTTAACTAAAACGGTTCTAACATTTGGAAACCAACTTTGCATTTCTCGACAGTGAATTGCTCTCCCGCAATTTGACCATCTGATTTAATTGCAATTTCATCATAAAGATTGACGAAATGATAATTTGCTGGATCGGGTTTTTCTTTATCCCTAAATTTGTCATTTTGACGAAATAATGCTTCGATTTTATATTTCCAAAATATATGAAACCTATTGAAAAGAATTCCCTAAAAGATAAATATCAATTCAAATGATAAAATAATTAAGATTAGGATATTCTTGGTTTTCTGAGACGTTAGCATATTTCAATTGGTTTGACTATTCTACAATACATCATTTTAATGAGATTATTATTTAATCAATTTTTTTTTCCACTGGAGATTACTTGCTTCCGTAAACGTGATGACATCTTTGATCATACTCTTGCTATTCTTAACAGCATTGACCAACCATACTATTTCAATAAATAACGATCGAGTATTAAATTGGTAATTAATAATAAAATCAAATACCACGAATATCTCCCGCAATCGTCATTCTTCACATAATACTGCTCTTCGCGTTTTGAACGTTTACTGATTGAGCAGCACGAGCGTAGCATTTAGGAAGTTAACAAATCTAAGAATGATGTTTCAAACGAAATTATCCACTGAACTTTGGAAAGGTATATATAATTTATTAATGTGTGATGTAATCTGCAAATTGATAAGAATAAGTTACTGACGACATCGGCCACATTTGCTTGTCGCCAAGTCCAGAATCATAAGACAGATTGAGAGCATAGAGAAAGGCAGATGGTGCCAACTCTAATTCGTTACCATGGCAATTATTCTATTGGCCATTATATGCCTGCTTGTCGATTAAAGATAATACAATAAATTTCTACCTCCAATTTATGTGAAACAAATTGTTCGCAAATTTTTATTTACTTTTGCCACTAACAAACGATAAATCATTTGTTATACAAATTAATCTAAATAGAATTTAGACATCATGATCAATGGATACGTTTTGCAACAACGCATGAAAACTTGACGAAAGGGAGAGAGAAATAAGTACTGCTTGATAGACGTTGCTTGTTTTTTCTCCGAAGGGGAAAAAACAAGCAACGTCCATCAAGCAATATTTATTATTAGGGGTATATCGATCAAGTAGGTTTTGTCCTGCATACTTTCTCACTAAAGCTTTTTCTTTTGTTGTCTTTTAAAATAAAATATGAAATACCAATAATTAATTTTTGCGAACAGAATAATAAGCTATGAAATTTACATGGATGCACAACGAACATCCTGAATATGTCAATAGGTATTTTTCTGACAACATCGCAGAAAACTGAAATTATAGCAAATAAACTAATGCTAATCAAGGGTAGCCAAGATTGATTTAAATCCATTAGACCGTGCGAAGTTTAGAAAAGAAAATGACAGAATTACAATACTTCAGCATAAGAATTTCAGGATTTGATACACTCTAAGATTTGCAATTTTTGATTGATTTCCAAAAACAAAACTATTATTATCATACTTTTACCAAACACTTTTAAGTATAACAATTAAGTTTTTAATAATTTTAGGAACTTCAAAAAAAAACATAAAATAAGTCACTTCGTTTACAATGATATAACTGCTAATGGTATATGAAAATACGATAAAAAGACTTTAAACCGTTTAAATTAGATACCGGTTCCACTTACATCGTGGACATACACAAACGAAAAAGCACTTTGTACATAAGAGGAGGAAAAAAATAAAGCAAAATCAGGAAAAATAAGGCAAAAATTTGCGCACGATGGGGATAAGCACCACGTATCAGATGCCTTCTACATATCAAGTATTTTAATTTCCTCGGATATTTACTCGGAAACTGAATATCCCCAAAACGTACTCAATGGTCATAAATAAGAAATTACAACTTACTCTTCTCTGAAGCGGTCAATTACTGTTTGCAGAATCCTTGCTGGATGATGTGTTGAGAGAGAAAACGACGTTACAAAAATCGAAGCGATCAATAAAATCACAGATGATAATATTGAAATAAGAAGGTTCATCGAAAGTGGTAATCCAAGAAATGGCTTCTTCTGTACATTTCAAAGCGTATCCTTTTTCAAGAGTGGAAAATGGATGCATGATGATATCAAACCATTTTACTGTTAAAATTGCTTGCGTTACAAAGAACGCATTCTTTGAGCCTTGTCTATGATCTCGCATTGTTCGATTAAGAAATTTAAATAATTTGTCATTCCGATTCACATTAGCATACGGACTAAGAATACAGCTGGAATCCCATATCCAGGATGTACTTCGATGAGCTGATGTTTCCGCTGCTGATATGGCTATCACTTGACAACCTGATTGCCACATACTAGCTAGGCTTATTTTAGCTATATTCTCTTCTGGGAAGCATAATTTCCGACCAAATACACTTTCCACCATTCTCAAAAATTTGGTATACTCAATGGTGTTAAAATTATAAAAATGATTGAAATCAAGAATGACGATTTCTCTTGAATGAGTGTTCAAGAAAGCATTTATATGTAACAGAAGTTGTTCAATGCTATTTCCATAAAGAGCATGCAGAACATGTACCCCATCTAATTTGGCACGTGACGGTATTGTGAGTCTAATATCAAAGTACCGTACACCGGCATGAAGTTGCTTAACCACTGAATATCGTTGTGTTGTGGCCCACCGTCGGATGAAGCGTCGAACCATCCGGAATCGGCCAATTTCTCGGATAAATCGACCTTCGTCATTTGCTACGGGATATTTATCAAATAGTGGTTGTGTAAACGAATCGTGTGATCCTCAAAGTAAAAACAGTATAATTGTATTTAACAAAACACCCCTATCTATTTCCCAAAACGGCTCCTTCGTTTCTGAATGATTTATTCATCATTATCGATGATGAATAAGCATTCAGAAAAGTAATGTTAGAGTAAATGTGGTAAGGTAAGAAATAAATTTACGTCTCTAACTATAATCCTTCTAGGTAGAAAATAATGAATACTGCTAATAGTCACATCTACTATCAATATAGATGACTAAATGATAAATTACTAATTGTTATATCGCTAAAAATTTAAGATATAAAGATGGTATCTTTCTAATTAATAAACAGAAACCTGGTATAGCAACACAAACAAGAGGTTTCTCAATAACTTCCTGAGGCAGATTACTCATCCAATTTTCACCACTACATTGTGTTTCATCGGTTTTTGACGACTTTTTATTCATTTCTTGTACTAAACAAATCGAATGAATTTATTCAATATATTCCTATAAAGAAAAACAAAGAACATTAGTGCTTTGAAATAACAGCATTCACAACGTAACAAAGTCCTGAAATAATAATAATAAGTTAAAAGTGTACGACTTACGTCAACACGTGCCACTCACGTAATTTCAACAATATTCATTAACTGGTTAGAATGTCTAAATGGATATTTGTATTTGTGAGTTGCAGCACAGCAATCAATACTTATAGTCACTTCTCCTGTTAACGCCATTTTCCCAGTGACTCAACCAACCGATTTTCCCACGGAAATGTTACACTGCTCGCTATATGAGGGAGTTGTACGAATTCGGTCATTGTTCAGAGTTAAGCTGTGCTGGTCGGTTCTTCCATTAAGTCTTCTCAATGATCTTGGTATTAATCAACACCTCAATGTATACATCTCTCCATAATTGAACCAGAAATGACGTAAACAAAACTTTGCCGAACCAACTCATACCATTCAGCAGGAATATGCTATTGACAGACCTGTTTTGTTACTTGGTGCTGCTATGTAGCATTCGATTAACCGCTCTGTTTATTGCCGAAAGGAAAGCGTTTATTGAGAGAATTGGAGCGATAGAAAGAACGGATGAAAAGAAAAATTCGACAACTAATGCTATATTCATTTATTTAGGAAAACTCACAAAAGTTCCTTCCGAATTTTTCGGGAGCATTTGTAAAATCTGGCGAAGCTTGCAACATTAAGTCGGACGAAAAATTATTAGTTTCGTATCCAATGGTTAATTCACATAATGGCAATAATTTTTTCGATTTTTTTATGAAAAAATCTTTTTGATGGTAATAAATATGAAAGATTAGAAGATATATCATGTATATTGCAGTTTAATAATGCTATCGATATGTAAAAGTTCATTATATTGTTTTCTGTAACAATTATGTTTTTTTTCGAACGCTTACTTTCAGGAATGGAGGAAGATTTCTTTATTACAGAATACATGAGCTGCGGACGAGATGAACTGAAATGTACGATAAAAAAGTTATATTCAGATTTTATCGTCAATGAAATCACTCCGGATGGAACTGTTCTTGGTAAGTTTATACCATATTACCTTATAGTTAATTGTTCAATTACTACCTTTGCATACTGTCCATGGTGTTATATTCTGTATATAGTTCGAACTATCAATCATTATTTCATGTATCACTGTTTACATTATTATAATGCATTACATTATAATGCATTTTTATCATTTTTATGTAACTAAAAAATTTGCTATGATTATTTATTGCTTCGTTTTTCGGCAAATATATTACCATTAAATAGGAAGGACTGGTTAAGAAAAATAAGTAGGACATTTGTGTCTACATTTTTGCGTATATATATGTGCATATATATATATATATATATATATGTTTGATGGTTTTCACCGTAACTTAGATATTTCTTTCAGACATATCTTTGCCATCCACAACGGAAGCGATTGTCGAGAGTAGAGAAGTAAAGAACAGCCGGACGGACGTAAATGATATCTCTATTCCAGAAGCCGTTACGCAAGAGATGGTCTCAAAAATCGATGCTCTTTTCAACGATGAAATCAATGTTGTCGAAATACCAACTGAAGTTGGCGCTTTAATTTTTTATTTAATTTGCTCACTACTGTGATCAACATACGGATGGAATATGTATTGAAAATTATTGATGAAATATATATATATATATATATTAAGCTAAAAAAGTTGAATCAGAAAATTAAATCGAAGGGGTTTGTGTTTTATTTCTTCAGGGTATGGATAAACAAAGGCGTACCCTTATACATGACTGGATACGCAACCGGTATAGTGGCGTTTTGGATTCACAAACAGTTGCCGGCGCCATTCGAGTTCTACTACCAGATAAACGAACTAGGTGCTGTTCAATGTTTGCAGTGATAACTTTCAAAAATTAGAATGACGATACTTGCAAATATATTTTAAATTTTCGTAATTTTCAGTGAACTGTTGGTGGTTGAAATGTTCACAATTTCAAAAGTCATCTTTATTGTAGGAAAAGAAGTACTTGGCCAACAGATCGCCCTGATTATGTTCATTTCACATTATGTAAGGAAAACAAAGATACGCACTATGCACTTTCTGTGATTTCTAAGTTGTTGGGGTAAGTTTTCTTATCGCACGGCTTTTGTTTGATATATATAATAGATATCATCTAAGTACATTTTAGGATAAAAAACTCTTCATTTGGTATTTGTGGTACAAAGGATCGTCGAGCTCTTACAACACAACGAGTATCGTTGTATCGATGTGAAATTGAACGATTGGAAAAACTTAACGGCAAACTACGCGGCATAAGGCTTACTGATTTTACTTCAAGTTCAGAACCATGCAAGTTGGGTAATCTTTGGGGGAATAGATTCAAAATTATTTTAAGGTTAGTCATTTCTTGCATTCCTTCATGATTTTTTTTAATTTCAAAGTTTAACAGTCAGAACTACTTCTGCTTGAAAAGTCTGTAGTGCAGCATCATGCAATTGTAGAGATGTTCATCCGTTCAACGAAGCTGATTTGATCAGTAGGATTGATGATTTCAAGTCAAACGGTTTCATCAATTATTTCGGAACTCAACGCTTTGGATCATGCGCTTTTAATACAGCGGAAATTGGCATTGCAATTTTGAAGAAACAATGGGAAGTGGCTTTAAAAGCAATTTTGAAGCCACGGAATGCACGCGGTAAACGTTTATTTAGTGGTTTTTATAAGATATTTCAGCAATGTTGTGATGTTTGTGCAGCCAAAGATTACTTTATTTAATGATCTTCAGGAAGTATTCGAGAAGCTTTAAATGAGTGGAATAAATCAGGAAACGCTTCTGTTGCTTTGAAAAAGCTCACAGGCATTCAGGTAAATGTGGTTAGCAATATGTTGTAGAAAATAGTATTTTCAACGAAAAATTGAAAATTTTTGGAATAGAGCGATGGATTCTATAGTATTTATAACAATTCTTTATTTCTTGTAATTCCAGGCATATGCTACTATCGAAGGGCAACTTTTATCATCTCTCAGCAAGAATAAGTGCGATTATCGTGGTGCTTTGTTAAAGTTAACCCGGAATATACGTAGTCTCTATGTTCATGCTTATCAGAGCTTGTTGTGGAATAAGGTATTTGTTCATTCTCAGTGCTGTGGCTTAACAGAAGCGTGTGATTTTTATGTCACCATTTATTTGTAATTTTTTTTTAATATTGCAAACAACGAGTTACAAACACTCTTGAGAACCCATTTTGCATGTATATTCTTAGGATGTGAAAAATGTAATACGTTGAAGTATTATAACATTTTGAATTAAAGGTTGTTACTCGACGTGTGAAAAACAAGGGATTTCATGCGATAAGCGGTGACTTGAATCTTAGAGGTCAAATAATCAAAGATTTTGAAAACGAAGAGGTAGCTTTGCCTCTAATATCAGGATCTGTTAAGTTTCCTAGTAACGAAGGTTTGTTTTAATTTTTTTTTTGAAATCTCCACTTTTTTATTATGCATGGGGATAGAGCATTGACATTTTTTCAATTGAAAATTTGTTGGTTTCATTTTTGAACTGTTATGGTGATTTCATTAATCAAACTTCAAGTTTTATCTATGAAGGAATTGGAATATTTAATAGGTTAACTTTTAATTGCTGACAGTATACTTGCGACTGTTACGAGCGACTATTACGAATATTTTTTCAGTCCGAGATTGGTATGCAGAAATAATGGCTGAGGACGGCGTAACAGTAGAAATGTTCGAAGCATTAGAAAAGCATGTTTATTAATATTTCTCCTATGGGGCAAAACTAAATAGGCTTTTCTCAGTAATTGATTTATTACCAAATATTTGTATTTTTTCTAGAGAATGGACAATAGGCGCTGTGATGCGTCCTCTTATAATCAAACCGCAGAATGTGAAGTATAAAATATTGACTTATCCCGAAGCCAGGACAAAATTGCAAACAGATTTTGAAGGAAATATAGATTCAGAAAGTATCGGGATTGGCAACTTCCACGCATTGGGTTTAGAATTTTCGTTACCTTCAGGTTCCTATGCTACCATCGCTTTACGCGAAATTACAAGGTTACTGGTTTACTGTTTAAAATTATTGGAAATTCTGCGAATATTTCTGTACAAAGTGTTCTGTTCATCTGATGGTATTAACTACCCACCCTATTACATGGAATCATATAATTTGAGACGGTAGACCTTGTTTCACATTTCAGGAAGTTGCGGTTTGTGTGTGTGTGTGTGTGTTGGAAATTTTTATCAAAGTTAATTAAATGTTTGCAAATAAGTTAATGAATAATAATGAAATTTATTTAAGTATGAACTTTTTTTGTAGGTGTGACATGAGTAAATTGGCTCAGATGTCCATGGCTCAGGATGGAAAAGATTTTACAGAATTTGTTTAGAATTTAAAGAAGTATGAACAACAAGCAAATTCATTAATGTTTGAAACACTGTTGTAACTCAGAAATCCATGCGATAAAAACTAAAAGACTGTAGAAATGATGACAAATAAAGCTTGCAAATAAAGCTTACAGCTTTGTCTTTTTGGGTCTGTTATCGTCACTCAACAATGAATACTTTTCTGAAAGCTCGTTTCTGATTTCGATTAATTTTTTGTTTTCATCGATGTTTTTTGGTAATCATTTATATCAGGTGAAAATTACTGGATATTTTGAGATTGTTTTTAAATATTCCAAATGCAAGTTTGATTTAATCCGGTGTTGGTCGTATTCGGCGTATTATTTTAAATTCGGGTTTCTAAAGATGCTATAGATTCCAGATAATTAGTGAAATAACCCAGATATTAAATGATGAAGCTGAGCGTCAAGAGTCCAGATGGCAAGGTAGAGATCTTTGATGGAGTGGATAACTGGAGTTTTTCGACTTTGCGTCGTCAAGTGGTCCAGCGATTCAATTTAAAACGGTATGAAGTGATTTTCCCCTACATTTTAACTAATGTGAGTTATATGATTGCTCGAAGTGGGTCAGGTTGTTGTAATAACTTTGGGTCTTGTATGCAACTAATCAATTTCCAATAGCCTTAACTGGATCTTTCAGAAGTCCCATGTACATCTTACCAAGTGTATAATCGCACCACGAATGTATTTTTTATTTATTTTTGTTATTATTTTATTATTTTTATTTTTATTTTCGGAGATAACTGTACTGAGTATCGGGAACTCCTGAAGATTTCGTATTCCTGTGACCTAGTGATGTATTTTAGTCCACTTGATTTCTTATTTGTGGTAATTTCAGTGTATTTGATTCCTTTGGATGCGTTTAGTTTCAGCGATTTTGCATTGTTTTTCGGTAATCGTGAGTTGCCAGTAGATGATGCAAAGATTTTTGAATCAGATGTAGAACTCGTCAGTGGAGACCGCCTAAGATTGGTCGTAAATGAAAAGGGGTACGTGCTTTGCTTATTTTTTCTTTATTCATATTATTCAGAGAAAAAATTCAGTAATTTGAAGAGATCTTGAACACATTTTACGAAGATTTTTTTGAATAAGATCGCTTCAGTTGCATCATGAGCGTTCCTAAGCCATATTGTAAGTTCAAATCAACTCTAAGGATATCACTGTACGTATGACCTTTTGTTATTCAGGTTTTCTTCTGCTGATATCAACGGAAGCTCTTCAGAAATTTTGGCAAAAACTGGAAGTAGCAATTTGGACAATGCGAAAAGAAATGAAAGCGTTTTCGAAATTGTGCTTGATGAAATGAAACAGAAAGGATTTGAAGTAGGATTGGTTTTTACACTAATATTTTGCTTTAGCGTATTCTCTAATGAATAAAGGGGATCTCATTTTAACCTTTGTATGGTCACACAAATATAAAATTGGTGCATACAAATATTTTTGTGATAATAGCTTACAATTGATTGGTGCAAGCATGTCAACGAAATTTGGCTCGCTGTATAGAATATTGATATTATCACTGTTTTTTTTATGTTAGTGACGGTAATTCAAGCGGCCAGTGGTAGATCAGGCAGAACAATATAGTGGATGATATCGAAGGGAAATATAAAGGAAACACTGACAAGAGAGGGAAGGAGGGAGGAGCGATGAAGAGAAATATGCTTATTTGCCCTTTACCACTATCAGAAAGTATCGAAGTAGTTAACTCCGATAATCTCGGTAAATCATTTGAATAAGACGGTTTAAAGTTAGTGAGTAATTCTTTTTCTCTTTGATGGAAAAGTTAGAGGTTCTCGCAGTTGTGAAGTCACGTTATGCCATAGAAAGTGAAAATAGGTGGTATTTATTCAATTGTTTTTTTTTGCATTTAATTTATAGTTAACTCGGTTGAATCATTTAAAAGTTAAAATGAAAATTTCCTGTCTTTTTAACTCCATTTAAAAAAGAACACATTTGCAAGCTGAACTGATTCCAGCGCGTAGGATACAAGGATGGTGATACACGTTGGAAATTTCGTCATTCTAATTCAATTCTTCCCATTGAGATCGATTTTCGTGTTTACAATGATCAAATGGTGAAGTATGTTCACATCACTGCTAGCGTGTATCGTCCCTTCGGTCGTCTTTTTCTGGAACCAGTTGTTTTAGAGGAGGACAGCAATGATTTAAAAAGGAGGGTTTCCGAGTGTTTAATTTCACCGCTGAAGTTGGCGTTACTTGGGCGTAAGCATTTTAACTTGCTAAATATTAAAATACATTTATTAATATTGTGAATATATCATTAACTCCTAGAGCCTTGCTTTACTTTGAATATTTGAATTTTGAATACACTATTCACAGTAGTTTTCACATGCAACCAAAATCCATTTATTCAGATTGATTTCAATTAGAAGCTCTTGCATAAGGTAGAATAAAGTATGAAAATAAATGATGCACAAATTCTCCTTTTTAGTATTCCGTAATATTTTTGGAATTAAAAAGGCTTTTCCTTTGGCATGGAATGTACATGCAGCATATTATATGTAAAATGAACTGGATTGTTCTCAAATTGTGTTATTTTTCATCAAATGCAGCTAATACTTTCATGACAGAATAAATTTTTAGATGAAAATCCGTTTTTACGTTTGCTTGGAATTAGCGTGGTAGCTGAAGATTTGTTCGAAATGCTGGATGCTAAAAGTGTGTTACGATTAGAGAGGACAAATAAATATGCTCTTAAAATATGCCGAAGTCATGGAATGGAAAGAATTTGGAAATTTTTTTGTCGAAGGGATTTCGGAAAAGGTAATTACTGTGCCTCTTAAATCAATTTTTCGGTCCATTTAATTAAAGAATCGAATCTTTGAAGTAAAATATTGCTTGTTTTGAAATAGAGATTTTATTTAAGATTATGGTATATTAAAAAAGGAGTCATATCGCGAAGCATACAAAAGATTATACATCCGACATGTGCGGGAGCATAGTTTTGTGCGAAATGTGCTGGAACCTGATACTCAGTGTAATATTCCTGTTCGTGTGTCTTTTCCACATCCAACATACGGACCGATAAATCCTGATCCTGATATTCCTGAGGGTCCATTTTATCCTTTCGCTAATCCATATATGGGACCCTCAAATCCCTTCTCTTTTCCTAGTCCAGGAAATCCTCTTGATCCCTTCTATGGTCGTGAATTGTTACCAAACCGTCCCACTAGACCTGCCGGTTTTCCTAGAGTGTTCCCACGCGGTCCTCGTGCGCCAAATCAAAGAAGTATGTTTCGTGGTTACATGTAATATTACTGAATCCAATCATCCGATGAACGCGTGTATTTACATTTCGCTCCAGTGCTTCATGTTTATACTTTCGTTTGATATTTCGTTGATATTGATATACTGATTTTATGATTTTATTAACATTACAGTGAACTGAATAAATTTATCTCATGAAATTTGTATATTAGCAAACAGAACGAATTCTTACTTATTATGCGTATGATCGGCGCTTGCTTATTATGTTTTGCACTGTCACCGATAGATAGGGAGTTACCGCAAAAATTTTTCGAAAATTAATAGGTAATTTAAAACATCCTTTGGTTTGAGAATTTGATTTTCAGTGTCGCATAGGGGTGCTATCAACTGCCGAAATATGTGTTACTAAATGATGCAAGTGTGTAACTGGCTAGATTAAATAAGTGGATATTGCAATAAAAAAACAAGATAGCTGTAGGTATATCATTTCGGTTAGCAAAAAACCAGTAGTAGTGAATTCGATAGGAGAATTTCTGTTCTAGCAAATTTAATGAGTCACTACTGAGGCAGCTAGGTTGATGTCAACGGAAGTTTTCAAATTAGAATAAGAATGGGAAAGATATTTTGGATAAGATACGTGAAGGAGAGTGTGGTAAAGTATGAAAACGAGTTTGGTTATAACTATAACTGAGTGCTCATACAAAAATAGCGTTGAAAATCGCTGATTGGTAATGATGATTGATTGATAATAAATTAGCTGATATATTTATTACTCAGTTTTCGTTTGAAGCTTCACCCAATTGAAGGCACAAAACTGGTTTAGCCATTTCCAAACGAGTACCGCAAGTCCATTTTGCACCACGAAAGAAACTCGCTTCGATATTTGGTCTTAAGCGAAGATATAAGCAATGGAAATATGAATGACTTATCATTAGCGTATTTATGCGAAATTTCTAGCAACTTTATCTAATGCTATAAATTGCCCTTAACATTATGTGCATTTTATTGCTAATTAATTTATATTTTGGTTTTATTCTTAGACTTTTCCATCTCATTTATAAGGGTCAGTTCGTAATTTGAATGCTGATATGCCATCAACATGATAACTATATGCAGAATAAAAGTTGAGTCTAATTCTGTTAATAATGATTAATAATGATTTTCACTGACTTGTGACGACCCCATTTTATTGCTGAAATTCGACTCTTCATTGGTGAAATTTTATGAATGACATTTGTTTTCTGCAATTTCTCTGTTCATTCACTATCCGATTGGTAACATACCAATGACGTTTTTTTTCCCCAACGAAAAGTCTAGCAAAAATATCACTGAATAGTTCTGGTTGGATTCAACAGAAAAGGAAGCGTTGTAATAACGGCCATTTTAATCATTGTTTAAATATGTCGTAGTCGCTTTCTTTTTCCTTTTTACATAGGCTGAAATAGTTGGGAGCAGAAAAAAACTCAACGCATTGAAGAATTTCCAGCTATTGCAAAAAATTTGAAAATGTAAACATTGAATTGTCAGCTAATGATTAATAAAATTGTTGAAAATAACCTGAAAAAGAACTGAAAGCTATACGGGTTACCAAGGAAATTCATTCCATGCTAGTTTTCGGGTGTTCCATCAATTGAAAATGAAATGATATGTATAGATTGAACTGAGAAACACACATGCATAATTGATTTCTGGAAGATTATCATTTTAATTTTACTATTCACCTGATCCGAGAAATTTTATTTCACACGCAAAAAAAAATGTGATGAGAAAAAAGAAAGCTAAAAATTGTGCATTTTTAAATTCTTACTAATTATCGATTTTTAAGAATTTTTTTCTTTTTATCCAATAAATATAATATTCTGTAGAAAAAAAATTCATACTGGTTGATGATTCAAAAGCGTTAAATTTTCACTCTTAGTTTTTATATGATTGAGAATGAAGAGCTGTCAAGGGTATTTTCCTTCATCATTCTTATCTTCAGACTTTCCTATGATTATTCATTATCAGTGATCAACAAAATCCACAAATTACTCAAGATATTTCTTCTCTATCAAAGTACAAAAATGAGGTTTTTCTATAAAACATCATCATTTTAATAAGTGAATGATTCGCCTATCGAAAGGTAAGCTTGATTCCATGAATATAAAAACTTTCCGATATAATACTTTTCGCTCTCCTATATTGAAAAAAAGGCAATATTTAATGCACTGGAATACATTGTAAAGTGCGCTGAAATGTGAAAGATAACCAAATAGCTCGAAATTTTCATTTATTACTAAATGGTAATAGACTTTAATATTCATATTTAATTCCTTTATCATTATAATACATTCCGTTTGATAATCGCATATGGCATCAGTTTTTCTTCTTTTTAATATATAAATGTATTTATCACCTTTTTTTAAACTTTTTCTTTTCTCACAATAATTTCAACAATTCCAAACACTTAAATTCAAAACTTTGCTTTGTATAAAAATTGGTTATGAAATGTTATGCAAGTAGGAAGAGATTTTAATCAATGTTAAAGCATTAGCAGTCGTACTCACCACCCTTTAACACTGCTTAAAGAGACGAAAGAACTGGTTCAGGAATTCTTCAGCATTTTCAAATCTTGTTTAAACATTCATCATCATCATATTTCTCTTTAAGTACTTTTGAAATTTTTATTGTTGTTGTTATTCAATTCCAATTTTTGTGCTTTCCATTAAGCTATGACCCAATTTTTGTGTTTTCCATTATGATTTTGTAGGATGAAATCTGGATGAGAAAATTTTCGTGTATGAAAATGTTGCATGGATATTTGCGCATGTAAGTTGCACTTTAAGGTAATTCGTCATCTATGCGCTGTGTAAATTTCAGAGCCCAAAATGTAATCATACTCAATATTAGGAGAAATTAAAATTAACATTTGAAGGAGCTAAGGAAGGAGTGAACTGATGCACATGGGAAATTGATTATGAACTATGGAGGCCATGAAAATGAAACGAGATCAATCTCATGATATCATCATAAAATGATTTCATTCACCACCTTTGGTGAAATAAACCATATGTCATTCTTTTTCTCTATCAAAAAATACATAGAATTGAAGTACTTATAACGGGTAAATTTTATGAAATTTCCAAAATTTTGTTAAACGATTTTGAAATCAAACATTGCCAAAATTGGTGCACCCAACAATTTAGAACCATTTCATTCATTTTTTTTTTACTGTCCTTCCTTCCGTTAAATGCTGTTTAAAATTCTTTATTGATTTTAAATGTAACTACTTGTACAATAAATCAAAAAAAAAAAAATTTCTCTCGTACAAACATTCCACTTTTCCGTTTTCTTCCAGTTGTACTTTCTTTCATGCTTACATTTATTTGTCGTCTAATAAGTTCACTTCCACTCTGTTTTCCGCTGCTAATCTCATTTCAGGTAATTTATTTATTCACTTACTGGCGTAAAGTGAAATTTCTTTGAAACTATATCGTATAAGAAATTATCAAAATTTTACCAGTAATCAATGAAGGATAACCATTCATCATTCAGCAGTTACTTAAGAATTACACCAGTAAAAATAGTATTATCAAAGGAAATAATACTGCGCCGCTTAGGTAAAATACAATTAATCGATTGAACAATTTAATTTGTACCATTACTGGCACACTTCTTGCGGTATAGTACATTGAGCTTACACATTGGATAGAAGGAAGGAATATTCACACTAATAGGCATCTTTTTCATGAAATTTTCATTGATAATCTTTGATCTGTTAAAATAGCTTTTTAAATAGGAATCGATACTGTATGAATTTATAAAACATTTTTCAGCATTTGATAAAATATCAACTTCTTGAGAAATATAAATTTGAGGATAGCAATTGTTGATTATTTTCATTCGTTGACTATAAAGCTTTTTTCTTTCATTAATGACTGAACGCTGTTGACTGGGAAAGAAATGCGGGATGTACCGAGGGATTGTACCGGGAGATCCGGTGTTACAGTTTGAGAGCGTGACGAATGTTAATTTCATAGAGGAACGAATCAATTTGCAGTTGTTTCATAAAAATAAACGCTTCCCTGTATTAATGTGGGAAAAGGAAGGAATTTTTAGACATGGTTATTTACTTTTGTTTTTGTCATTTCGAAAAAAAAAAAGAAAAAAAAGCATCAATGAGAAAATGATGATAGGTAATTTGTCTCAGAATGACGGGAAATGTATCAATTCGAATGGCAAAATATCCTATAATCAACTCCTATTGAATCAAATATCAATTTTGCTTTATTATTTTTTTCTTGCTATCGACAGGAGTATTTGATTTTCAATGATCATTTTCATTTAAAGCATAGCAGAATAGACAGATATAGAATGTTGCATAAATGAAATTAAAAATTGGTAAGAAATTTTAGAAAATTTAGAATTCAATTGTTCGTCTTCACAACGAACTATTGCCCTAGTCTAAAAGTTTATACCTCTTGAATTACAACAACCGTGTATTGATTTTTAATTTCATTTTTGTTTATACTCTCGAGATGTTTCTACTCAATTCTTTAGGAGATGAAATTAAATTATCGTTGAATCTGAAAAAAAAAGCGGAAATAACCAGAAGAAGGAAGTACAAATTTCGCAATTTACCATTTGAACTTCACGAATTTCTGTCTGCAAAATGTGATTTTTTTTTGTAGCGAAATTCAATGTAATGGATAGGGAAGACTGATGATAGATCGATGATAAATGAAAATGGACGGATAGAGAGACAGACGTAAGCGGGTGGATGGAGCTATGAATAGTCACATGCAGAGAGAGAGAGAGAGAGAGAGAGAGAGAGAGAGAGAGAGAGAGAGAGAGAGAGACGATAGATGATGCTAATGAATCTTCCACTTATTTAATATGACTAGTGGATGTGGTAGACGGCTGGAGTGGATGTGGGCGGGGGATGAAGATGGAGTGTGTTAACGAGATATTCCGAATAATTTCCAGCATATTATTTTCTCGGTAGGACTGTGGCAGCTCATTGTACTGGTACAGTGTGTGCCGAATGTAATATCACAATATCGGCAAAGGAGTAGCTCATTTGATTTCTATTCGAATGAAACCGTCCAGCTTAGTAATTCTTAAATGAAATCTTTTCGTTGAGAGATCAAATTTACCCATTCAAAGATTGTTTGTATCTCACACTCATATTATAATTAATCGGTAAAATTTATTAAGAAAAAGGAATAAAAATGGTATCGAATGAAATGTTTATTGAGGTACTATCAATAAAAGCCATTTTGAAATAGAGGTGGAACGTATGTGATATTCGCAGAATAAAAAGTCGCAGCATCGTTATAAATGAGGAAGGGAAGAGCGGCGAACTTTTTCTTTTATTCATTTTTGCAAAAAAAAAAAATGCAAATAGACTGATTGAAGTTGGTGTATGTCGCTACATCTAATTGAATTGATTATCAAATGTCGAGGTGATCGAGAGGTTAAAAATTGCGTTGAGAGTGATTATACTGGCAGTATTTTACATATTAATTGATGAGGGTACATGTTTTATTTATTCGTTTCAGGTAATTTTCGTGTTGCCATAATTCAAACTGTGTATTGTGTTTTTTAGAAATATATCATTAATGATTTATCAATATATCACAAAGCATTTGGTATCGCCAATTTTCGGTATATCGCGCAGAGGTTCATTTATGTTATTACTAGTCCCCAAGCATCTTGTTCGGGATCAAACGTAATCCTGTATTGCTAAGTTATCTCTACTTCGTTGTAAGAAAAATCATAATTAAGATGAAAATTGGAGGCCTTTCTGTTCAGCAGTACTCATAGTGTTGCCCAACATAACCATCTGAACAGAGAGATGCATACTCGCACAGAATTGCAAACAACATTACGCGGTATCGTTACAATTCTTGATATAAATTAAGGTTGGAGAAAAAAAAGATTCACTTAAAATAGCCCAAAGCATCTTGTATACACGTAACACAATCCACCCAGCACAAACACACACACACACACACACACATACATACATACATAACACATACACATACACACACACACACATACATACATACATAACACATACACATACACATACACATACACACACACATACACACACACACACACACGTCTAGACAGTGGAGAAAATAAACACACTCTGTTTATTAGACGTTATCAATTGTATTGTTTAAAGTAATATTGATGTTAGATATCAGCTGTCATTAATCAACGGATGTCCTGTAAATATTACTTTAGTATTGTTTGTTTTCTTTTCGAAATATAATTACCTGGTAGAGATAAAGTAACGATTATGATCTTCTGTGAGGGTGGTGTCATATTGAATTATTGATGTTATGTAATGCTGAGTGTTATGTCCGTATTTTTTAAGGTAACCTGAGTACTAAAGATAGGAACTAAGGATTTCTGGGATGCTTTCTAATAGTTGGGATATCCCGACTATCGGGACGCTCAGATTACTGAATATTTAAGGGGTCAAGTGGTTTTTTGAGCTAAAACATTCCGGAGGATTTGTGACAACAGAATGAGGAACGGGAAAAAAGGCCATCGCGTATGATAGTTTTTTTATTTTTGTGAATTATTTGAAATGTACTGCAAAGGTGTGGAAAAAAATCCACGGTTTTCGATGTTGTAGGAAACAGAGACGGATTTTTCTCCGACTTTTGTTAAGTGAACTGAGTATAGCCGTATTTTTGTATTTAATAATAATAAAGATTAGTGACGACAGTGTGAGCCTTTGTGAATCTTAAAAACAAAATTTCGGTTTTTGTTTTTTATTAGATGTGCTGTGGAGATAGGACGATCTTCTTGGTGATGGAAGAAGCACTGCGATGGCCTTTCAATTTTTTAAAGAATTATTTTAATTTTGAATTTGTTTATTGCTGCTGAATTCTGATAGAGAATGATATAATTTGTGTTCCATTTCACACCTTATCACATTACCGTGTACGGTTCGGCCACAGAATTGTTCTTCCTTTCATGATAAATTAAGCATTCAGCGGAAAAGCTTACAACAAAATGA
>UPTC01000738.1:0-27983 GCA_900537255.1 Acanthocheilonema viteae | reverse complement strand
CAGAAAGAAGAGGAATTTATAAGTTTTGATTTGTTAAGGGTAATTAATAAACTATTGAATTAATTACTAATTTTATAGAGTTAATCCTTTTTGCTCCTCTAAAACATTACATGCTCTTGTTAACTACAATTTAAAAGTTGATTGAGATGAAGATACCGAAAACTATTTATGATAACAATCAAATTACATTAAGAAATTAAAAGATCGAAGCATAAATCAATCTAATCTACGGTTAAAAGCAATATTCTGTTCCAACGTGCGATAATGTTATACGTCAAAATCGCCTCTTATTTTGATTTGGAATAGATGAGCTATTGAGCTATTGAGCTGCTGCTTTCATGTTTTGATTTGGAGGTAGATGAGCTATTAAGCTGCTGCAGTTATTACTATATGCAATAACTTCAGTTCCTTATTTGAGCAAAGCTTTATGGATTTGGAGGAGTTTTCCTGCTTATGGTGTCATTTCATTTTGCTTAATTTTTATAAGTTCTGTTACTTGTTTTTTTTTTCTCATTTTACCGGTTTCAGTTCTTTGCTATATTATCATAGTGATTAACAATAAGATACATCGGATCATAACAAATTGCTACAATCATTCAATCAATAGTTGAAAAGCTATTGTATTTGCAGGAAAAGCACTAAAGACGTGACATAAATTTTTAACATTCGATTGATTATTTGGTAAATTCAACTTTCCAGTTATTTTACTTTTTGTTTCAAATCCGTTTCCAATGTAGAGGGAAAAAATTTTCCCCAGTTATTTTACCATTTGTTTCAAATCCATTTCCAATATACACTGTAATACGTTGAACAAAAAATAGCATATGAATTAAGTGTATAAATCTGTTATTTTCCATAAATTGCAAAGTGCTTAAAAATTTTGGAAATACATAATTTATGATGATATATGATTGATACTATCACAACATTGATACATTAAAATTTAATGATTGATATATAATACATCAAAAAATGAATAAATGATGGAAACATTTCAAGGATGTAAAATTATCAAAATCAAAAAAAAAAATCACAAATTCCATTCTCAGAACAGTATCCGACAAATCCGAACGGAAATGAATCGAAAAAGCTAACTTCTTCAAATTCCTTCAGTCATTCAATAAATATTATAGATAATAATACCTACCATTTCTCTCTATCCACAAACAAAAATGATATCATAAATCGAGAATTTATAATTGAAGAACAAAGAGAAATTCCGACTAGCATAAATCATCGTTTTATTACAGCGTAAATCACGTTTTCTATAAAACTAAAATAGTATTTCCTTTGAAGAAATATGACATTCCAACTAGCATAAATCACCTTTTCTATACAACTAATATTTCTTTTGAAGGGAAATAGTCAATGGAAAGCTCAAATTTCAAAAACTACGATGAATTCATATCACTCATTTCCAATCAAAATAAAAATATGATTAATGATTTTAGAACATTAAAATGATTATCGATCTCATGATGAAAGTTTATCGAAATGCTTTAAACTCAAGATAGGGAAGAAGGATTTGCGTGAGGAGAATATAAAAGCATCGAGAAAAAACTTGGAATGACCTAATGTAATTCCGAATATGTTAAAGAATTATTTCGAAGCTTTCAAAGAAATTACTTACAGAAATGCTATAATATCAGCTTGAATATGGCGCAAAATAAATTAAGCGTAATAAGTAGCACAAGAAGAGTATCTAATCATCGATCACAAATCACAAATCAGAAGAGAATCAGTGATAAGTGATCTTAACCATATAAAAACTAATGCTAAGAGATGAAAAATGAGAAAGAGATGCGCATAGAGCTTAATAAAATAAGTCATTAAAACGATAAAAAACGATAAAAACTGTCGAAATAATATAAATCATAGAGCATAGCAAAATGAAAGAAAATAAAGCAAGATTGTACGAATAGTTAGAAAAGAAGAAACTCCTATCTACGAAACGTATCTTTAGACAACAAAATTTTTGAAATATGTCTACAGTGTTACCCTTCTTGTTGACCCACTTTAGTGAATCATGAATATAAAAGATTCTCTAGTGTTTTGAAATTTGAACCAAAAAAGCTGTCATCATCAGTGAAACAACAGTAGACAAATCTCACATGTTTTTTGTTCAAGAGAAGTGAAATCTCAAAAGCTTTTAAAAAATTAACTTTTTTTCTTAGAAAAGATTACAAGTAGTTCAGTCACAAACTGGAAATATAACATCTCTAGCATGACTTAAAAAAAGATATTCACAAAGTGAAGAAACAGAGCATTCAATGGGGTTTAGTTAATTAATGATGCGATAATTTTCCATCATTAACAATTTTGTGCCTGGTTGGAAAGAGTGAAGAATAAAATATTTGCACACTTTTTCGATGTTCCCTTCCTTTACTGCAGCTGAATGGCACAAAAGGGAATAATGCAACAAAATGAAACATTTCTTCCTTCAACAGAGCATCTTATTGAGAAATTATTTCTCAATATCCAACAAAATATATAATTGCTAGTGGTAGTAAACAGATAAACGTAACACAACATTTATAGTCTCATTCAGGAAGAAACTATGTCGCGTAATTCATCGACAATTGCATAAATCAATTGCTGATCACCACAACGACCGTCGATTTGAATTTTGTCACCCTGAAAAAGACAATTTACGAAATGATTTCAAAAAATTAACTCGTCATAAAAGACCTTATTTTCTCCATCATTCCTCTTCCTCAATGTTTCTCTTTTAATATCATATAAGAGATTTAATATTCCAAATCCATGAGTGGTTTAGCGCTTGTAAAAGCATAAAAATTCAAAACATTTTTATCAAGATGGAAATTTTGAAGTGGAACTATGAAAATTTAATAAGAAAATCTTGTCTTCTAATTCCAGAAACTTGTTTTTTCATGAGTAAAATAAGTTTAAGAGTGAAGCAAATTAAACTGCATGAAAATACAAGCATACATATCAACAAAGTTTTTATAAATAGGAAATAATCAGGTACCCGTTGTTTGATCAGAATACAAATTGATTCAGCCTTTATAGTGTGAGCATAGAGTGCTGCTGCTGTATCATTCTGTTTAACCACTGCAAAAAAATGCTAAATAAATTTAATTTAACTGACTCAATAAACTTCATTCTTAAATGTAGAAATCGAAAAATCAATTAAATCAGGACCTCTCAAAAATATTTGGGCATATTTATATTATAAATATATTTCCCATTATATTTCCACCATAAAGATATTGCTAATATGCTTCCTTAAATTTATGAACATTCAACCGATGAGTGTATTAAGAAGATTAATTTGATGAATAAATTCCAAATCACTGGAATATCAATAGATGCTTACCTTCAGTGTAAGCCATATTTTACTAATTAGTTGTAGATGATAAAAGATCTTGAGACAACGAAGACAAACAGTAGAGGAATAACATGCAAGTACATGAAGTACAAAAATAAATTATTCGCATAAAGCAAAAACTACCATTAAAATGAGCAAAGAAGCAAATTTTCTTCAACAGTGAGTTCCACGGAAGGCTGGTAGTTAGTTGTACAGATGATTTATATCCCATATCATTCGAACTCAATAACACATCATAAGACTCACTGAAAATATCCATATGTAAATTTTCCATTCTAGCTTATAAAATTGATAGTTCAATTCTGAAACTAAAAAACAATAAAAAAAAAATAAATCATGAACTGTCTAGCACACCGAATACCTGGAAAAAAGGATAAAATTATATTTTCTATTTTAATTTATTTCAAAAGAAAATCTCAAAACTTGAGTCTTTTTTATAAGTAATGAAGATGTCAAATTAATAAACAATTTCTGATCTAAGAAGGATTAGAACACTGTATTCTTTATTACCTCTGATTCTTCACGAAATACATACCTTGTAATGGTGGCAGGCACAAGGAAGGATACCGCTGGCAGCAGAATATGAAAATCTAGCTTGTCTTGAATAGTTCCGCTCTTACGCTATAAGCAAAATAATTGGTCAATCAGTTAATCGATCAATGAGCTGTTAAATAATTACAGCTTCACTAACTATACAGAGCAATGCATTTTGATTAATTCTTGCAGAATGCTGATATATTCTCACTGAAAAGAGAATTTAAAATTTAATTATGAACACTTACATCAACGAAGAATGTTAAATTGCCTCTCAATTTCTGTGGCATATTGATTGCTTTCACTGAAAATCTGAAAACATGCTCAGCGGAAACGCCGGCGGGAAGTTGGAATGATAGTGGAATTCCAGCCTGAAATTGCATTTCTTGATTAAATTATTACATTCATTTTGTTTACATGTTTCGAGGTCTTTTCACTAATCTACATAATCTGCAATGCAAAGTTTGTTGTGTTGGGAATTAGAACGCACATTTAAAAAAGCTTAGAAGAGCATATCTGCGTATTTAACTTATTAAGTTATTAAGTTATTGTCACAAAAAAGGTCGTTCAAATTTCCCAATTACATTATATAAAACTGAACCAAGATGTTGATATGAACACTATCAAACTTTGCACTAATTCCAAAATATGTATGTGTAGTTAAAATCCCTTTTTAAGGAAAATGGAAAACAAAATACTTTTTCAAACAGACATTATGCATTATTAAGTTTCTCTAACCAATTCCCTCTTTCTCCAATATTTACACATTATCTTAACATTGCTTAAATTAATATTATAAAAAATATTACCATGGATGACTTGCCCTCCTCACGTAATAAACGCGTATTGATCGTATCCAACAGATTCATTTCCAGATGACGTAATGTACCCTGTCCTTTATTTAAAAATACAATTCCAATCGCAATTTGATTTGCATCGTCGGTTGATACTCGAGTTTCGTAGCTCTAAAAACATTATTTTGAAAAAATTGCTGGAATCTTTACTAATATAACAAGATGACTTTTGTCAGAGATTTCAGCACCTCATGTATAAATAGAATTTGTCGTCTACTAAAAATCGCGACCATATAATATTAATTATCAACAAGTGATGAAAAAAGGAAAAAAAGGAACTTCATAATTTTATATTAGAAATCATTTTAATAAGCAAAGGTAGCACATAAACGTCGAATGGGACTTACATAAACCTGTTATAAAAATATCTAAATATTAAACCATTCCTTAGACGTTTCTCATAACTAAATATTAAATCATTCCGTTCGCTTACTGATCGGTTATATTATAGTATGCAAACAATAGTAATTGGAGTATTAACCAATTTCAAGTCCTCTGTTTCACCTAATATTCTGTAAGAACTCAGTCGCAAATTTGCTATTTGATCTGTGGCATGATGTAAAGAAGAATCTTCATGTGGTGTTAAGGCTCCATTCGATGAACTCGAACCGAAATGCAAATTAGGATTGCTTGGGGTACAAATACCTGAAGCTGCCTGAAATTTTGTTGTTTCTATTATTATCCAAATATATTCTCATTTCATACATTTAAACACCTGTAACTGTATATGAAAACCAAACTAAATGAATACGATTTTAGCCTGTCTAACTAAACCACTATTTCATACGGTTTGGATGCTTTTTGATCAAGTTTGGATGCTGGACCTCTTCCACATTTTATATACAACGAACAATAAAATCTCTTTATCTCAATACAGGAAACAGAGGAGGCATTAAAAAGCAAAATTTCATTACATTGTAACTATTAGCTGAACTCATCAAAACCTACTTCATAGACATCCTTATCAATTGGTTCTTCAATAACGTTCCTCTTCTTTTTTCCATTCCCAGTTTTTGAATCATTTTTCTAAAATTTTATAAAATTATACATAATAATAAACAACTCTTTGAACAGAATAAAAAGTCCGAGATATAGTCCAGCAAAAACTAACAAAAAAATATGCAATACTTAACACCTCCAAATGTAAAAGTAATTTTTAATACTTACTAATATGATACAGTAAAGATAAGAGGCAATGGCTTCCCAAAAGGATTATTAGTCGAGTTATTTCTATCACCCCGAAAATAGTATATAGTTCAACTGAATGATTAACTGAATAAATAATATACCTTTACAGAGCTTTTTGAACTTTTCTTCAAAACTTTCGTAGCAGTATTCTCGGCTTCCATATTATTTAGCCATCTTTCGGTGCAGACCGCATCACTTTGATAAGCACCCGAACCATTCAAATCTTTCCTCCTTGATTCTCTTCTGAGCGAATTTATAATTCAGATGATTTGATGTTTATTGAAAATTTCTATAACTTTTAAACACAATGAAATATTTTAACTCACTTTTCCCTATGACCTTTATTCCCCGCTTTTCTCACTTTTTTTTTCTTCTTTTCGCTTCGTTCCAACGATGATGTATTATTGTAAGACTGAAGAGCATCAGCACTCTTGGCAGCTTCTGTTCGCGAATATCCAAATAAATCCAACACATATGGTCGTGGCTGAATATGCGATACTTCCATTTGTTCATCTGTTTTCAAAGGTTCTTCCAAGTTAACATCCAATGCTTTATAAATTTCTTCCATTTCATTCTGAATATCTACTTTTTTTTACAAACCACTGCAATTGAATCTATATTATTTGGCTTCTTACTAAATTTAACAAGAAGGAATTTTTTCTAAAAATTGTGAAAGAAACTTTAATATTTAAAGTAATCCAAAATGAATTAAGTTTAAATCTAAAAAATACGACGAACTTCATTTCCAGTGGCTTCTTCTTCATCAGTTGACTTAGCATTCTCAGGCATCTCACCTTCTTCTCTGTTCACCTAAGAAAGCAGATTTAGAATAAAAAATTTTGAGCACTTTCATGAAATCTAACTTTATACCTGTCAACATGTTATGAGGAATATGCGAGCTAATTTTGAATCTAAATAAAATGAATTTTTGAAAAACTTTGATAATTTTGTGAAAATTGATTGATACAACTACCTATGTAAACAAAATTAATGTTTATTAAAGGACTGTGATAATTTCGACATGTACGAAACGCACCTGATGGATCACCGGGATATCATCATCATCACTAGAACTTATTTCTTTACCAACTTTATTTTTTTTTTCTTTAACTTTCTTTTTTTCTTTCTTTGCAGTTTTCCATGACAGCGTCGATTGCTGCTGCTCCATGTATTTGTTGAGTCCAACCACTCCTGCAACAAAGATTCACGCACACTTCAACTAACAAAAAGCTATGGAACATGAATTATTTGTTTTATAAATCTTCTAAACAAACTGAGAATAAAAGCTTACCAGGTATTTCTAAAGGACTCTGCAAATCAGGAGTCGACCCAGACTTTTCTACCGTACCAAGCGGAGTTCGTACTAATCGTTTGGAAGCATTATTTTTTATTTCTCCTTTCATGTAGTAGGGATTATTCTCAATTTCAGCTTGCCGTTGTTTGAGACGCTGAATTTACTATACACTTATAGAGATGATCAGATTTAAAATATTAAACATCCAATAGTAAATTTGGGCCCGTTATTTGTTTCATAAATCTTCCAACAAAGTTATTTAGAATAAAACTTATTTAGAAAAACAACCATCTAGATCATTTATAATCTTTGATTCATCTAAACAGATTCAAATGTGTTTCACTTTTTTACAGATTATTTCCTATCGGTATAGAATGTACTTCAACTTGAGATAACAGCCTGACTTCAAACTCATATGCTACATCAAATGATTCTCAAAATTCTGACTAAAAATAATTATTAATATCTGAATTTCTGAATAATTATTGAAAAAAATAGAAACTTCAATTCATGTTAAAATATTTACATAAATAGCTACAATGCTGAGTATTATCACAGATTGTAAGAATAGCATGTCCTTTCCAGTGAAATATACTCTATAAGTTAATCATTAAAAAAACTGAGTAAGCATACTTTTTGTAGTTCCTCTTCACTAAGCTCGTTCTTCTTTTCTTTTGTTTTCGATAACTTTTTTCCATAATCACGATCCTCATCACTACTGTACCTGGGTGGACCACCAAAACCTGCAAACTCTGAACGCAGTACCGAGTTTCCAAAAGCACCTTCATTTTCAGGTTCACTAGCTTCATCTTCTAAATCTGGTTTGTGTATCCAAGCATCCAGATCTAATCTGCAATGCTCGTAGTATTCGAGACTATGTTTCATTAAAAAAAGTAGGTTATAAGTCTAGAAAATTTTGAAATTCTCAAAGACAAAAATATAAAAAGCTAAAAAAAATCTGAGACAAACCCTTCAGGAACCGGTACTTTTTTTTGTGCTTTCACAGCAACCGGGTTTAATTCACCTTCGAAAAGCTTTGCAAAATCTTCACCGACTTTTTCATGATTAGAGTGGAAACGTTCTATTATCTTCAACACAGCTAAGAGTGTGCATGCCTAAAAAAATTACCAGCATTAGAAAGTTACTTGAGAGGAAAATTTAGAAAGGAACGTCCTATCTCATCAGAAAGGAAAAACCATGGAATGATTTCGGCATCACAAAGGTATTTCTTCAATCGTCAGGACGATCACTCTTTCTGTTAAATTTGACCAAGAACAATTTTTGGAATAAGAAGTGCTGTGATAAAATTTCACGAACTTACTCGTTCTTGTGCCTCGAGATGATCAGCTAAAATAAATACAGGTAATTTAGATAATATTAAATTGTCCAGACTATCGATTCCATCCCAATCATTCTCCGCTTCAACTCTTACAAGAAGCACAGCGTAAAGCTTGGCAATATTTTGCATGTAAACGCTCAATATATGTCCTGGCATCATAGATATTTTGGCCTTGAGCATGGCTTCCAATACACCTTGAACGTTACAAAGATGCCTTAAAACAGCAAAATATCAATAAATTTAATTATTTTTTGTCAAATGGAAAAGTCCATGTCTTTTTTGACATTTATAAGATACTGCACAGAATATTACTGATTAATGATGTAACAGTAAGTTTATTCTGCTTGCTTTTAACAGAACCTCATAATTCATTAAGCTTACTCGCAGTATTCACCACAAATCCACGCTGCAGCTAGCAACACTTCGCACATATTGCTGCGATGCTGTGCACTGCCGGCAAGCAGGAGATGGGCATTTTCAACAAGTAAAGCCATTTGAGATACAGAAAAATGTCTTATCGACTGAACGCGTACTGATACGTCAAGCATCTACAGCAAATTATATTTAATTTTGAGAATCCTAAATCATCAATATGCCAGAGAAAAAGTTTCAATAAAAAGTTTTGGGAATAAAAAAAAATCACACAATCGAGAAATTTTCTGCAGTATGCTGGCACACTGTGTTTTGTTCTACTACAATTCTCAATTAATATGTAATATTTAGAGAGGTAATTATCTTTTTTATTTTAAAAAAATTGCCGAAATTATGTCAGTGACCTCAGCATCGATCATCAGTCTTCAATATAACTTGCAGAATTGTGCAAATTCATCATCATCGGTCAAAATTTTTGAATTTGAAGAAAATCAACATTAAAAAAAAATACGATCATAAATGGTTAATTAAAAAAACCTGCTCAGCTATCACTGTGCCGTGTTTTGTACCTTCCACTTTCGTTAATTCTACTAAAACTGAGATATACCTGCAAAATCGGCAACTTAAATTATCATACAGAATATTAAATCCCAAAAACCATAATCAAAGAATAGCTATTCCTACAACTCAGCTACATCTACGAATAGCTACTAAACCGAATCAAGACCGAACAAAGTAATTTTTAAATGTCTCAGGATGAATCACCAGTCATCAGCCAAATATCAGTATACATATTCCTAATCAATGCCATAAATTTAAGACAAAAAGTAGTAAAAGCTAGAAGACATAATCTCATAAGCATAAAAGTTCTGATATGTTTGTCATATATGCTTACTGACTTATACAAATTTTTTTTGGTGACAAATCTTTCTCAAAGTTTTCTGCTGAAAGTTGCAGTACACAAAAATTTTTTTCAACTGAAATGTTTCAAATGGGAATTAACAAAATAATCATTACCATTCAAAATTTGTAATATATTGATAATTATTGTACGAACAAATTGCGATAATTCTTGAGAGCAACTCATCACGATAATACGATCCTTCCGCAGCATCAACATGATCCATTAGTTTTCGCACAATTTCCATGATATTTCGTTTGGATACCATTCCATAAAGAAGATCTAACGCTCTTAAAAGCTATCTCTTTCAACCAATGCAAGATATGCCATGATGAAATGACATGCAAATAATAATCTTTGTACATCACTGATCGCAGAATCCATCCCATTGCAAAAGACTGCATGAATCATATTTGAACAATAATATAAGTTACAAATATGCTTATGATGTTTGAATCCTACATAAATTGGATGGAAAACAAAGTAAAGGAAAAACCTTAGGCGAATACTTTCATCTCTGTCATCCAAGCATCGCAAAACTATATCTTTGTGAGCCTGTACTGCTTTAGGGTGTGTTTGCAAAATTTTTCCCATCGCAAGTAAACCAAGATATTTCAAGTTTTGATCAGAATCTTCAATTAGTACGCCCAATTTCTGTACACAAAGCTGTAAAATGCAAGAGCTCAAAAAACAATAATAATAAGAAGTATTGATTGAGAGAATTGTCTTGCCGTTAATCTCCTGCAAATTTTGCTTATATCAATATTTATAAAGGCCTATCACTTCCATATAAATTTCATATAAAACTGTTCTTCCTTTGCTGTATTCAAGCACATATTTTCATCTAAATTTCAAATGGATATAATTAATGATTTAAGATAAATAAAACTTATTTCACTAGGAATTTAATTCAAACTTTCAAATGTTGTACCTGTATGCTGGCAGTATGATCACCAGGTACACCGGAAGAAATACTTATTAATACTGAAAGATAAATATGCTTGTTTATTGATAGATGTAAAGTAAATGAATTGAAAACTTCAAGGAAATATCAATATTCTGGGATCACGCAAAAAAAAGATGTCAACTTGGAAAATGAATTCTAAAGTCTTAATTCGAAAATTACTGTTGAAGTAACTTAATATATTTCCGTTTTTATGCATCCGCATATCCAATTCTTTTAAATTAATATTTTTCAAATTTATGTCCTAAAATATTAAAATAGCGAACCCGCAATGACTGTGTTGATACATTCATACAGTAGTGACATCGCCGATGTGCTGAAAATTGTCACTGTAAAAGTGATATATGTTTTTCAGAAAATGGTAACTAATCACAAAACAGTTCACATATCCAAAAAAAATATAATAGAGAGCAATTAAAAATGTAAACAATACCTATTGATTAAATTAGTCAGCGGCTCCAACAATTTTTTGCCAAGACGAGGCTCCAGTGGTACCAGTGCACCAAACTACGAAAAACAACTGTTACTATATGAAATTCTTTCCTCCATTGGGATTTAATTATTGTTTTGAAAAAAAGTAAAGAAAAAAAAATGGCAATTAAACAACTATGTTGATTCAAAGCTTATCAGGCTGTTATTTAGAGCGAACACCACAAACCAATATGATTACATATTAACTTACCAGTTTGATAATTTTAATCAACATCCAATTATTTGATGAGGTTGTCATTAACCTAAAAAATACTGGGGCCAAAGTCAGATAATTTTTAGGATTTTTTCGAGCCAACTCACAAATAACATTCACTGCAGCACTTTGTACACCTGAAAAAGTTAGTAACTCAGTGTGATAAAATCGATAATTTTTATTCATAGTAGTTAAGATTAATTTTTATTTTAGATAATTTTTATTCACAGTAGTTAAGATTAATATAATACCTGGATCTGGGTCTTCTAGCTTTTCTTTCAGTCGTGAAAAAGTAGGCCTTAGAGAGTCTGGATATTTCAGGAAAATTTTGTACAATAACAATATACATCTTTTGCGTACATACGGTCGACTAGAAGAGAGCTGAAACAAACAGTGGTTCATAAACTTCATTGGTAAGTGATAAAATGAAACTTATGCTTTAAGTTACTTCAATGATCCAGTTCCTACCTTAAACTGCTAGTACTAAAGTATAAAAAGCACTAAATATTAAAATATAAAGCCAGATAGCACATCACTTCGATATCCCTCAAAAATTTGTCACATTTCTTAAATTTGAAATAGAACAGTATTCCACAGAAAACACTCTTAAATGTTGATAATGTTAACATACAAGATTCACAACATCACCAGTGAGATCTCGAGCCAAATCAGGCGTAACAAAACATGAAAATGCTCCCAGTGCTATACCCGTCTCATACATTACAGCACTGTGTAAATCTTTCCGTATTAAATTGGTGGTTAGCATCAAAACGTCGGTACCATCATGGAAGCACTGGGACGCCGCCATATAGCTGAAAACAAAAAAAAAATTAATCTCAACTGATTGGCACTCTGGTTATATAAGAAACGTATAGAACTTAAAAAAGTTAGAGCCAAATGGATGTACTAAATGCACTTTCTCCATTTTTGTCCAAAAAAATGTTGATGTTGTGACTTTACTCTGATTATGACAAAAAATTGCTTAACAAGGAATAAAACAAGTTCCAAATTTCGAAGTATTCCATATGACCAAGCAAGATTCGTTCGCAAAATTTTTTTGTTGATAATTAAAGTGTCGAATTAAGTAAGAAATAAACCGCTTTCTAATTTCTGTTAAATTTTCAATTATTGTGGTGAAACTCACCCGATTCGCTTCTCGGTAAATTTCGTTGACGCCATCACTTCAATAATATTGAATGATGCCCATGATATGTCATATCCCATCATTTGCAACTGAAACTACTTATATCTTATTGTATTTAATAACACATAACTGTCTTAAATAACAAAGTATTCCAGCAGTGAATAACATACATTTTACCTTTACACATTACTACTATCATTTGTTTCGAATAACCAAACACATTAAGCTGTTCAATTATAATGTGTAAATAAATAACAGCTTATAGATTTCAGAAGAGGTCTTGGAGCAATTTTCGACATGGTTCGTTCATCAGCTCATTATATGATGACTTAAATATATATTACACAGGAGATGGTATATTGCTGAGATTTTTTCGAAATGTTCTCCTAATTCTAATTTCCTTAGGAAAATTCTTTCGTGGAATTTCTTCTATACTATCAGCTTCAAAATATGAGTTACAACGATGCATAAGAACATACATAAGCAAGTTTTTCGATCGCATTTGCCTTAACAAACACAGAATCCTGTCTGAGCTCCATCTTGATTTCATGAATACATGCTGCGATGTACCGGGCCTAAACGTACAACATAATTGACCGAAGATGGTTCTGTAATTCCTTCATGTTTTGTTATTACTACTTATAAATAAATTGTCATCACTACTAAAGACAATAGCTAACACTAACCTCATTTTCCTTGTTGTTTCGGATCCCACGGATCAAGTCTGTCAAACTTTTATCAAAAAAACGATCCAAATTACTGCGCACTTTGCGCAATGCCATCAATTGAACGAAGCTGAAATATACATGCAATTTCACTAATATTCGTTTCTCTCTCTTTTGAGAAATTGCTCGCGTACGTTACTCTATAAGTGTCTGTTAAATACTTTCTTCTGTATAACGATAATAATTCACGCGTTCAACAGAAAACCATTAACTCGCCATTTTCAGATGGTAAAGAAAAATAAACTTATTCATGAATTAAAACTTCCATAAAACATATTTTCGCATTCCTCTTAATCTTAAACCTCAAACCTTTTCAATCTTTGCTTCTCTTTAAAAACCAATACTATTACCGCACAATATTTAGAAGATTTCTGTTTCACGTTCTGAAACAATATGAAATAGAAATAATTCTTAGATGTATTTGAAATAGTTTAAAGAGAAAACGACCAGTCATATCGTTTAGTAACTGTTACGTCGTTCTTCATCAATCACATATAAGTTGAGATCATGTCGAGACTCTTAAATTGTACAGGCATAATGATTAATGGGTTTACTGAGATGATGACGTTACGAAGCACAATTGTGTCACCACGGAAGATTTGTACAAACCATTCCGGTTTCTTTGAACAGCCGATGAATAAGGACAGTTAAACATCACCCGGTAAATGGAACTTCATTGCATCTGCCTGGCAATAATTACGTGTTTTTGCTTTATGAGGACTTTTTTTTTTTTGAAGTGTGAAGTGAAATTCAAGTAATGGAATTGAAGCAATTTTAATTTCAGCTTCACATTTGTTTCTAACTTATTGGTAATCATATAAATTGCAGTTTTCAGAAATGTTGACACCAGTATTCCATATAGATCAAACTCCGGAATATGTTATCATCCATATTCATGCACCATACGCAAATGTGAAAGATACTGAAGCCGAGTATTGCGATCTACAATTCTTTTTCACTTCGAAACCATATTTCTTGAAGTTGTATTTACCCGGTGAATTAGCTGAAGAAAATATCTCGGGTACATATGACTGTGATAAAGGTAAGTAGATGTTTTCAAAAAGTTAAATTTTGTTAGATAATTTTGATTCTGTGTGTGGTTTGATTGGTAACTAAATGGTTTAGAGTATGGCATGATATGAGTGAATTTATAAGTTCATGTATTTTTTGTCTCTAAGATTCTTAGTTTTTATTTCTTTGTCTTGTCTAATTCATTTATTGTATTACAGTTCTATGTGAATATCGCCATGTAATATATTTCTTAGATACATCACATAATTAATAATTAAATGAAAACAAGTGTTCCTTTCATATTATTGTACGAAATTTGTTTTCTTTGTATAAAATTTTCTTATAATTCATTTTAAATAATTGCCGATCATTCTCTAAGCGTTTTGTTGATTAAATAATCTTGTTCTTTTTAAATTTCTTCACCACGTTCATTTCAGGATCATTTACATTCAAAGCGCTAAAAAAGAATGTTGGTGAATTCTTTCCTAATTTGAATTTAGTGAATAAATTATTGAAACCATCAGATATTCATGCAAAACGATTAGTGGAAGAAATTGGCGAAGATGGCGGTATTATTTTATATATTTTCTCCATTACCAGATTGATCGAATTCTTATGAACTGATGCTTATTGCATCCATATCAATGACTATCATCTAAGCTTCTATCATCTTGAACGTTATGCATTAGCTTAAGGTACATAGCAAAAATTGTTATTGAACATTTTGCAGATATTTTATCTATTTTCTCAAATGAACCGCAAACTTCCCAAATATTAGATAGCGACATGGTTGATGATTCTATGGACGAAGAATGTAAACTCTACGGTTATGGTTTTGCTTGCAGTCGTCACGGTATTATTGGAAAGTTTAGTGCAGAAATCGATAATCTTTTAGATCTGGAAAATCCTGAATGTTCATTGATCGATGAAAGAGTTATGGATTGTTTAAAGCATGATCAGTTGAAGTTCGATGCCGAGTATTATATGTATGTTTTATATGTTGGAATTTAAATCAAAGTTGAGATTGCCTTTCTGTAGTTAGTATGTTCTTCGTTTTTTCTAAGCAACGTTTTATGCTTATTTCTAAACTTGCTTATCATCAATGAGATAAATTTTTCAGTGTTGACTTGTTCGAGAAGAATCCTTCACTGGATGAATGTTTACAATTTGAATATCCTGAAACTATGTTTGATTTATCGTTCAAAAGTCGTGATCATTTGAAGGATTTACCAAAAAAATTGTTTCCTAAGTATTCTTCGGATTTAGAAAAATCGATTGCATTGTCTCTGATAGATATCCTTTTTGCTTATTTATATGATGTAAGAACAACATGTGGGGAACATTCTTCAGAATCTGGTTTGTTTCGAATCATTTCATTTAAATTATCTAAAATATATTTGATTATGGACTTTTACATTGATTCAGTAGATGCACAATAAAAAAAAATAAATCTGTATTGAGCTGAACGAAAAGAACAATGCATGATGCATTTGTTTTGGTGTTTTTGTTTATATCGGTTGATTATCTGCCGGATTGGAAGGCACTCATAAGTCTATTTTGTATGATAAATACATAAAATCTGAACCATTTTTTCTTTCGTTTTAATTTTTATGTTCGGTGCACAGTTTACAGTATCTCTTGGACTTGCTTAATTTCTTTCTTTTGCATTGATAGTTGTTCTTTCATAGAAAATTGATTCATCCATTTTCTTTTCTTTTTTAGTTTTGTATTTTTTTTTAAGGTTGGACGATTGCAAAATTGAGTCCTACTCTCAGTTATTTGGTCAGGTGGAGGACAGCGAAAGAATCCATTATAGGTGCTGTTAGAAGATCGTTATGTTTCCCGCTTTATCGGCATTGGAATTTATCTATGAAAGTTTTAGACGATTTGAAATTTCTCTTCAGCAAAGGTAAATTTGAGAATTTTATTTCTGAATCTAAAGGGTTCGAAGCAACATTTTAATTAACGTCCCCTAAGCATCAAGTGTCTTATATACCTGTTACAGTGGTAGTAAAATTTTGTTTTAAAAGAATTAATAAAATTAGAAAATGCATATTTTTCTTTACAGGTAAGGTGTCGCTGCTACAGTGTTTGGTGGATGTCCATATAATTTTATCAACGAGCGGCGATTATCGTTATCTGTTAAATGACTTATTTATAACTGATTATTGTTTATGGATTCAGTGTGTCTCGGATGACATTCTCTCTTGGTTACAATGCGAGTTGAATCATTTAATTTTAAAAAAAAGTGATTTCCAGTTGGACCTGGAAGAAGTAGAGCTGGAAGCACAGTTACTGATCTTGCAAATAGGTGCTGGAAATTTGGAACTAGAAGATTCAGATGATGATCCTTCCTAGAATGTTATTCACAAAACGAATTGAATTGAGAGCAGCTGTACATTTTTCTTTAATATATCTTTTTCTTGGGCTGTTTCTTTGGTATATCAGCTTGGAAAAAAATATCAAGGATTTGTTTAGCAGTTTCGCTCCGAGAAAACCATATAGCGGGAGAAACCTCAAGTCGCAGCAGAGTAATTGCATTGGAAGTGTTTTACATGTTATATGACGTTACTGATTAAATTGATGTTTGCATGATTTATCATGTTTCAATATACCACTTGTAAAGGCTTTATGTGAAACTTAAGAGTCTGTTATTTTTTTCATAAAGTGGAATAGTTAAACTTAAATACAGACATACCACCTGCTGGACTCATGGGAATATGAAATAACGCCAAAATAAAGATTAATTATACGTTATCATGTAAAAATAAAGGAATGATAAGGTAATTAATTGGTGAATATTCGATTGCTGGGATGTGCTTATTCGTTTATATATATGTGATTTTTGGAAAATTTGATAATAAATGACTGAGGATCACTTTGCTGGAGCATATTTAGAAGTGCTAGTGTTTGATTGCAATCTCTAATTCAAATCATTAGATACTTAGAAATTTAATTAACAATAAATATGTTAGCAATATGATAGCGTACACCTGTTATCTGCAATAATAATGGATTTATAGCATGTTTCAAGATCACTAAATGGAGGATATAATGCTCAGGCTTACGCTTGTAATTTCTGTTCATTGCATGTATTCAATTCTCACTGCTACTAATTAATTATCAATTAGTTTAATTACAGTTGCTTTTTTATTCGATATATTGAGTGAATATTTCGTGAGTAACTGATAAAGAATCACTAATCTAGCAGAAATATGAAATTATCGATTCTTTTTTTAGAACAGGAAAGTAATTATTGTTTATCGGAACACCGCACCACTGCATTCCTTACTTCCTGAAGTGGAAGTGCTATACGATTATTTCCATATATTTGTTGCACAAATGTCTCATATAATGACCTTTATGTCGAAATAAGAATTGGAAGTTGAGAGACAACGCTTTTTCTTGTTTTAAAACAAAAATTAGTGTTCTTTTCTTTGAATTTACTTATCGGGAATTAAGTACCGGGTGTGGAATGCTATATTTGGTGTTTTTTTTCTTGGTATTATGAAAGAAATAGTGAAAAAGCATGAAACAGAAAGAAATACAGTTTCAAGCTTAATTTGTGTCAAATATTAGCAATTAGTTTGCTGTGATATATTAAGTTCGAGTTCTTGATTTTTCACTTTGTTCTTATTACTTATTTCCAATTTCAACTATTGATTCACTTTATGAGGATTGGTGATCGGCAGTATTTGTTTTTGTACGCATTAATTTGGAAGCTATTAGAATTAATCTCAATGTCAACAAATCGTGTTGCTGTTTACGGCGGTCGAGGAGGACTTGGTTCAGTAATTGTTGATTATTTCAAAAGTAAAAACTTTGTAAGTTATCTACTTCAAACTTTTTTATGAATTTTTTAAATAATTTCAGAATATAGAAATCTATTTAGATTGTGTTTCAAATAAGAAATTTTTTTAGTATTTCATAAATTATGAATATGAGGATTAATCTACAGGATACATCAGAACTGTTTAATCATTCAATAATAATAAGAATTAGGAATGTGTGGACTTATGTTTGCTGCAAGAAGCATAACAAGACGAATTAAATTATAATAAATTTAAATTATTACAGTGGACGTTAAGTATAGACATTATAAAGAATGAAGTGGCTGATGCAAATGTGGTGGTAAACAAGGATTTTTCGTGGACAGAACAGGAAGATTTGATTCTCAAATCGTAAATCTAAACTGTACTTATTGGTTTTAATTTTTAGAAAAGAATTCTTGCAGTTTTTTGCAATTTTTTTTACAATTTTTTGTTTCAAGTGAGCTGTGAATACTTCATGATAGAAGAAAATTTGACTGATAAAAGTAGTCCATTATCATTCTGATGCCATTTTGTAAGTTACCCTCGTGATGACAATCAGTATCAATATTTGCAAAGTATGAGGCTATTTAGTGTCGGTGAAACACTAAATGGTGAACGTCTGGATGCAGTATTGTGTGTAGCAGGTGGCTGGGCTGGTGGTAAAGTTAATAGTGAAAATATGATTAAAAATTCGGAAATCCTATGGAAACAGAATGTTTGGACATCCACTATATCTGCTCGAATTGCTGTGTTGTATTTGAAAAATGGCGGTCTTCTCCAATTCACTGGTGCAGCATCGGTAAGCTTTTTCATTTGTCCACAATAGAAAAGGAAAAAATTCCTGTCAAACACGATGTCGAATACAATTTGGTAATGAATAAGATCTTAGATGTTTGCAAATAAGATTGAACTCATACCGATCAATCAAACTCCAGCTTAAACTTTCTAACTTCATTCAATTTAATTTTGAAATCTGAAAATTTCACATTTATAGGTGTTGAAAGATACATCAGAAATGTTGGGATATGGTATAGCAAAGGCAGCAGTACATCAATTGACTAAAAGTCTTGCTCCTAAAAAATCTGGAATGCCCGATGAATCTACCGTTGTTGCTCTTTTGCCAACAATGCTAGATACTGCACAGAATCGCAAATGGATGCCAAAAGCGAACACTGATTCGTAGGTTTCAAAGATAATTATATTAGTTACAAGTAGTTCATATTTTCGAATTTTAATTAATATGGATTTCCGAATTAAAACCCGAAATGAAAGATATTTAAGTTTAGTAAAACTGAAAGAGTTATGTGCTGATATTGTGGTTTAGCTGTAAAGAATAGCAGCTGAAAGCATGAGAAAACAATCAATAATCGTATTGATTGTTGTCTAAAATCATAAAGCATGCCGCCATAAAATGCATGTCTTATGATTATTATGAAGTTATATTTTTAGCTTTAATTTCTTTGTCAGTAAGTTATACTTGCAAAAATCAAAATCTGAATTATTGCCAAATATTCCAGATGGACATCGCTTAATTACATAGCAGAACTATTGCATGATTGGACGTTAACTCCATCATCACGACCTCCAAACGGTTCATTAGTCGAAATAATTACACAAAACAAACAAAATGAATTGAAGATACACTGATCTAGCATGAAATACCACTTCAAGTTTACATATATGCATGTTTTTTCTCGTTTAATTTTGAACGTGTATTTTTTTTTTCATAATTTTATTTACGATTCTAAGCAGTCATTTTTTAACGTTATATCTTTTATATGTGTAAAGGATATTTCTTGCATAACAGTATCTTGTTATTCCACGTATTTCTCGGCATTCTATGTCAACTTCAGTTAACAAACAACAAACATTTCGAGGTAAATTTAAATGATTTAACCTTTCTATTTGTATCAATTCTTGATAAATACAATGAATCACAATGATCATTGATTAGACGTTGATTAAGCTAACAATGATGACCTTCTTATCGTAATTAGTATATCATTTTCTCTATTCACATAACGTTTGCTCTGATTGTTCACAGAACTTGGATCATCTATTTGGAAGTATTTAAATTTCCTTTATGAATAAGGGTAGAAATTTCAGTTTGGCTGTATCTATTACGCAATTTGGGTAAGTTTTTGGATGCATATATCGTCATTCGTTTGGAAAATTTTCGTAATTTTTCAAGACTTTTGCATTCTATTACTTTTTCTTTGGATTGCAAATTACGCTCCAGAATTTAATAATATAAATACCGAGTACTTCTCCCTTGGTATTTTTCGTGCTTGCATTCATCTTACTGTTATACATTTCACATACACGTCACGTAATGACGAATTACGTGACGTACCTTCCAGTTTAATTGTTGAGCAATATCTGGAATGATATGATATAATTAAAGAAATATCCAAGTAAATAAATGTATCTTTTCCTGCTTGTATCGTTCAATTACTATATCTTATAACTTTTCCTTTTTTTTTTTTTTTGTTCAATAAATGATAGATTAAAAAGACAAAATGATTTTTCTGATTTTTCACGTACTACAGGAAGTAATGATTAAATGAAAGTTTACTTTTCAGTTATCTTTCCAGTAAATCCTTTAAATGTTTCCATCATTAGTTGACGATATTGTTTGCTTACCAAACAATAAAGGCAGAAGTTTAGTGCAGCATTGAGGAAAACAAGCTGAATTCGTTGAAACGAAAAAAAATTTATATTACTAAGACATATATTATATACAAATTAATTATCGCATTGTATTGAATTCACTGATCGGTGAAATAAATGTAATTGTTAACTAACAAAAACAAACAAAATGATTCATTAACATTTTTTTTTTTTACTAAATCAATAATTATATCAATAGATTTATTTGAAATATACTGTGAAGAAATAGAGATAATCGAATTTTTTTCATGCCTTTCTTCCCACCTATTTATCGATTTATAGAAATGAAAAGTATAAATACTTGTTGAGTGACACATATATAAATGATTGTCGTTAAATGATACTGTCCATAATGATTGAAAAGTAATCGTGCTGGTACTTGTGGTCCAACACAAATCAATAACATAATCACAACAACAAATAGCATTGCATTAGCACTGAAACATTGTGCTGCTGACCTTTGACTTCTTATAGCATCCTGAAAGTTTTTCCGAATTTTGATGTATCAAATTCTTTGCTTCATAAAAGACAAAACTTGCGGAAAATAGAGAGAGAGAGAGAGAGATTGTCAGAGGAAATTTATATTTAGCAAAATTGAATGAGACACTTGCAAATAAATTGTCACCAAATTAGATTTACAAATAAGAGAGGAAGTGAAAGAATCTTTTTGAAAATTGAAAACTCTTCAAATTTCTCCATCTTTTTTTCTGCTCTCTTACCTGATTTGTTTGATGAATTTCTATTGCATACATATCCGGCTTTATTTACTTATCTATTTATTCAATAAAGACGGAAGTAATCACTCACCACAACAACAGGAGCATTCGCATTACTATTCCTGATGGTTGTAGTGACAGTAGTGATAGTCATGAGTCTATCATCTGCATTGTCATTATTCTTATCATCACATGTAAAGCTTCTGTGTATTTTGAAATCTCGATTAACAATTTTCCATAATGTTACTATCAATCGACTGTTAAGTATACAAATAATAACAATTGGTAATACATTGAATACAATGAGAGTAAAGTAATCCATCAAACGATAATACTTCTATAATAAAAGAAATTTGGAGGGAAAAAAATTATTTTTTTAAATTACAAGATTGAACTAACAAATATCACTTTTAATAATTCATCAACAGCTTAGAAATTTTTAAAATATTATAATTGTAACAAAATACAATATTACTTATTGTTATATTTATGTCATCATTTATTAAAAAAGTTCATAATTTAAAATGATGACATTTGATGTAATGATAAGTAATGCTGTATTTTGTTACAATTATAATATTTTAAATTTTTAATTTACCTGCAATTCTGGATTATCAGTTAATGTAATAATATAAAAATGTTGATTTAAATGATTGTCCCAACATGATCGAATTCTGTAACAGATCGGCCATTGCAATGAGCATAACAATGATACAATTAAACAAATAAAAATAGCAATACGACTTGTATGATTTGAATATAAATTATACGATCGGAATGGATGACAAACACAGATGTAACGTTCCAAATTAAACATTACTACCAGTCTAAAATCATTATTATTTATGATATTATCATTTCGAATTTATTATCCAGTTGGAATAATTACAGAAATGATGTATTTCAAAAATAATTGAAAGAAAAGTTGGAAAAAAAAAAAAGGAATAACAATTACAACTAGAATTTATTAATGCTTAGTAATAGTCTTTGAGAGAATAGTCTCAAACTTCAATAGCTTATAAATGTAACTTTTATCATTCCAAATATAATTTCAACTATTTGAAATAAACGAGAAGTGGAAGTATAACGTACAGAACTGAAGACTTGTAAAATGTGGATGCAAGCATACGTATGTATAATGCTGAATGGATGTAAACAACATTGAAATATGATGAAACAAATAATGGTGATAAGCTGGTCGGTATCACTTCTACTATTGCTAATATCAGAAATAAACAATCACAAACAGCTAGAGCTAGCAATAAATCCCTGCAACAAAAATTATTATTAATTAACACCTCTGAAGGATGGTATCATTTTTTGAAAATATAATATCCATCAATGATACAATCTTCTACTTAATACTCCTGAAATATTCAATGTAATCGTTGTTCAGTACAAATGATATCAATTATATCTTATAAAATCAAATATATATTATTAGTTTTACCAGGATGGAATACGCCGTGCTGATGAATGAGTGGATAGGATTAGAATATTAAAAATATTGCAAGCTAAACCAATAGTAGCAATGATAGGTAAGCAAATCACATTGGACCACCAAATTATTTTCAATGCCTTCTAAATTTATTACTGCTTAGTAAGGGAGATAAATTTTCAATGAAAATTTTAGAACTAAAAATTCAAAAAAATGGTTATATCTTATAACATTCATAATTTTGATGTTAATGTTAGATCAAAGGCTTGTTATTTAGTAGATAGGCCTGTAAATAGTTCTTGCAGTTATGCTGTGCGGACGAAAGTTCAATTAGCTTCTTTCGGAAAATCAATGTATGCTATATTCTATCTATCGCATGAGGGAAATGTATCGAAAGACCGATTAGTTCTGAATGAAAAACTATTTGGTGCTATTCGATATTAAATGTCAAATATTTCAATCTCAAAGAAATCACCGATCATCCAAACTATCGAAAGTATACAATTAGTTTTAACTTTATATTCTACTAATTTGTTTGCTTTTACAATGCTACAGAGCTAAATCTAAGGAGAACATATAACCTATGCTACCATTATTTGACCTATCGTATGCTTTAATTATTATAATCAAATAATTTAAAAATAATAAATATAAAGTACTTGCTGCAATTGATGTTCCGCTTGAGATATATTATCACAGATATTTTCAAAATTGCTTCTGTAGTTCATCTAAAAAAAAAAAAATTGCAGCTTTTACAAATCAATTTCTCGAATTAATTCATCGATATTATTTCCAATAATGTGGAATTCTGTAAATTTATAAAAAGTTCGATGCTGCATAAAAAATATAACAACAGGATTGCAATTACACATCATCACTATGATGTTAGTGACCAATTACTGTAATAGGAGATTGACATTTATTTTTTGTTTAATTGCACAATTTTAAATAATTTATTTAATCGAACCATCAAAACTCCCATCGTATTACATTGTTAGGGTTAAGCAAATTATAGAATTTCTAAATGAAAATTTTCACAAAGTTTAATTCCTAATGTCTTGTAGTTCAAACTGTCTCATGGCTTCATAACTGTAACAAAAACGAAAAATCTTTAATATTATTTTTTAGTCTCATCTTATAATAATAACTTATTCTTATTTTGACAGATCAGTATCTTTCATAATATGGTAATGGATGAGGAAAATTTACAATTCAAATAGAAGGAGAAGAATTGGATTGAAAAGATGCAAGACGATATTAGTATCTAGAAAAAATGAATATAAAAGGTGTTTAAAATTGAATATAATTTATATAGAAAGATTTAAAATTATTAATTATTTTTCCATTCGCACCAAATATTCTACTAAATTGATAGCGTAAAGAAATTTTAGGATATTGGAATGATGTAAATTTTGAAGTTAAAACAAATTTGAAATTCCTTTTCCTTAAAATTTGTGTTAATTAGCAATCTGAGATAAAAATTGCTCACATCACTATTGACAGTGCAGAGAAGAAAGCACACTTTTTTTAGAAAGGAAAAGCAGTGATTCACACATTATTGCAGTTACTGAGTATTTGTGGAACTTAAAATTGAGGAACATTGCGACAGAAATGTTAGCTAAAATTATGAAAAATAAAAATGACAGCAATTCTTTGTAAATTGGAAATGCTGAAACGATTGAGAAATGACAGATGGATGAACGAAAAGATTTACTTTTAACCAAATCAATTTTTCTTTTGATGGATTTTTTACGACATAAAGACGAAACATACTTTTAATATTGTTACCTCGCGTAAAAATCTTAAATCATTTATTTGTTGGTCATCCAAATTTTGAATAGCTCTGGGACAAATTTCAATTTGAACCGAATGGAAATTGATTATGAAATAAAAGCTACATAACTTCAATTAATGTTTAAGCCGTTCAATATTAAATCAAATTTTATGTGTAAAATAAAAATTGATGAAAGGGATAAAAATAAAAGACTGTAACTGAATTTTGTCAAGGTTTTCATCCAATAATCAGCGATATTTCCGGAATAAATCTCACTAAACAAATATTATTCATCAAAAGATTCTCACAAATTATTCCGTTTCTTTAGATGAAAAATATCATAAAAAATAAGTTTTAAGATTAGAAATGAGATATTAAATTAGCAAACCAATATCATCTCACTCTTTCTCGGTACCATCTTCACGCAGCACACCGAGTTCAGCTTGGTCAATAGATGGACAGTTGAGTGCGTCTACTTTGTTAATATATGATCCACTCAATTCACATCTGATTTTATTTACATATTTGTTTGTTTGCTTGTTTCCATCTCTGTCTATATATTTTATATCGTTTTAAAAGAATACATATATATATATATGTGTAATTAAAATATTTAAATATGTGTAAATGCATATGCATTGTATGTACATTTCCTCTGATTTGATATGACTTGGACGAGTGAAAGAATATGACAATTATTCATTATTTGATTTCAGTGCCGGGCTAAGAATGATGGAATTAAGCGTATTAAACAAGAAGAAAAAACTCGAGAATTTTAAAATGGGAAATATTAGAAAGAAAATAAAATTTGACTTGAAGTTTGCAAAAAAATTTTCAAAGTGATTTCGGAATATTATGCATTGTATGATTGGTCAATCACTTTTTTTTTCTCGAGTAAATTGGTTGGTTTGTTCTCGGATAAAGTGATGCATACGGATAATCACTGTTTTCTTGTGGTATCAAATATAACATATGAATTTGGTTGTATGCCTTTCTGTTAATCACACAAGCACACAATTATCAATGTGTTCAATTTTACAGTTGTTTTCATACAAATGAACCTTTTTTGGAAGCTTAAAAAAAACAAAAAATTTTCATCCAACTCCATCACTAAGACGTATTAGTTGCACCGACCGTCCAATCATGGTTACACACGGTGGTCACGCGTAGCACAGGCATGCTGAAGCATTTTTGGTTCGCTGTTTTGCAGTTTCTTCGATCCGTGCTGTTTCTCGCCTTCTCATTCTTCGGGATTCTTGAGTGGAAAAGGAAGGTAGGTCAGTAGAAGAGATTTCGTAATAATAATCATAATACAAATAGATAGAATAGGTTGGATATAAGGAAATCTATTTTTGCATTGCATATAAGCTATGAGTGGATAGGAATGCTTACGATAATTAATCATTAAATCACATGTATCTCTCAGATCCAGGTTATTGTAGTATTATTTCAAGTTGCATTTGATGCATTTCTTAACAGTTTGGTCACTACAGTTTTATTGCACTTTAACAAATTTGATCGAAAGATATGTTTTAAAAAACCATAGTGAAAAAAAGAGTATTAAGCTGTAGGCTCACTTGTTAATTTCTCGAAGTTCATTTTTTTTATGAGGATTATATGATTGCTGCTATTTGTTTATGGAATTTGATCAGCTTTTTTTTGTACGATCTAGGACCTCTATTGTCTTCTTTTGAATCGTTTTCTGTTTTCTTTATCTTATGACTCACAGCTATTTAATGAATGATGATTGGTTTCTGGAAAATGGTTATTTTAAATCTTTCTAGTTAGAAGATCTGTCATTATTTTATAGATATGGATCATTACTGATTTTTTCAGAATATTTTGGTTCATTTAAGAAATATTACTGCGTATATTTCCAAATAATGGAAATTGATGAACATGATGAATTAGAGCAACAACAGCAGCAAGATTATGGTGAAGTCTCGGAACATACTGCAATCTCTTCATCTTCGTATGATGATATGAAGATGAGCACAAATGAAGATGAACAACAACCACAGGAGCAGGAACAATATGAAGACATGGAGCATGAACATAATGAAGGTTAGTTATATGCTAGTTATTGATTTGTTTTCTCTATTACCATTAACTCATCTGTATTTTATGCAAATGTGCAAATGTTTATTCTTTCCTCATATTCTTAAAATCTATCCTGTATTCCTTAAAATATGAGTTTTAATTAAGTTGAATTTTAATAAGTCTGTAAGATTTGTAGTATGTGAATGTTGTGCCATTGAATTTACTGCACTTTAGTCAATTAGTATGAAATGATTATTTCCGAAATAGAAATACTAGAGTACTGAACTTAAGAGTTATTCCTTTTCATCTTCTTTAATTTTTTATTAATAATTTTGAGTAACAAAATGATGACTTAATTTTCTTGCTAACAAAATCCTAATCCAAATCCAGATGGGGTTGGTCTATTTGTGCAGGATTCCCAAATTTTCCTGTTTACTTTGATCATTCTTGTAATGCTTTAATGTATGTCTTAGGGAAGTTCGCAATACAAATCACTGAATCAGCTGTCTCTTTAAATCCACCTTTTCGCATTGCTTTCAATCATAGTCAGAGAGCGGTTGTTATCCTCTCTTTTTGGTGTTTCTTGACTACCAGTTTATTACCAGTGCTATATTCTGATGAGTTGTTATGGGTAAGACATGCATATATTATTAGTACAAAAGGCAAAAAAAGATTACTATTTATTTCTGATATTATTTTTTGATCAAACGTTAAAAAATATCTTGATGATTTTCATTTTTTGGTTTTTAAAAATCTAATGTCAAACTTGATGCTTTCTTGAAATGTGCCTTTTCCTTTGAGTGTTCTTTATAAAAATCAAGCTTAATCTTTCTGAAATTATGCTATGTGGCAGCACTACATAAAAAGTTTAGGACAGAGATACGTACAATAGTGACCTTGTAACTAACCATTTATCATCCAAACAGCGCTACAACACTTTCACTTCTTGTACTGTTCACAAATGTAATTTTTGTGCATCATTCCAATAATTTTACTTTGACAAATGGTGGAAAAAAGTTCTGTTAATAAATGGTATCAATGAGTCCAATGGAATGAGTTGAAATGAGCCAATTATCTGTTCAGATTCACTACACGTATTTCCAGAATCTTCCATGATTATTCAGAATCACCATTGTAGTAGACAGGAATTGTCATATGTAGCAGAATTGTCCA